>AYEL01069912.1:0-94523 GCA_000484575.1 Olivierus martensii
TGTGTGTGTGTGTGTGTGTGTGTGTGTGTGTGTGTGTGTGTGTGTGTGTGTGTGTGTGTGTGTGTGTGTGTGTGTGCGCGCGCATGTGTGCGCGCGCATGTGTGCGCGCACACACACTTAAGTGTAATAAAAATTATATAATATTAATTTCTAAATATATGAATATAATTATTAAATAAACTCATAAGCAAATGCTAAGTGTATTAAGAACAGGAGTTAAAATATGGAGATTAAAATCTGACAAAAAGACTTATCAGATTGGAATCTGATAAGTCTTGAAATATAATTAAGTGAAATATTTTATATGATAGTGATAATACTCTCATAATTCAGTCAAATAATATCTGATTGTTTGGCAGAATTTTTATTGAAAGAATACACCAATTTTCCTAACCAAACATTCAACAGAGTCTATGAAGCAGAAAAGTATTAGGAAGAGATATTTGTTCTCTACATCAGATGATCTCATGCTGATAAAATTTCTCATACTGATAAAATTGGCATAGATTTTATCCTAATGGATAACATGTGCCATTACAGAGTAAGATTTATGGACGAGTTCTTGGAAGAGGTTGTTTAATGAATAGTTGATGTCATACTCTCTGGATAACTCAATATAAAATCTGTGGAATGCCTTCAGAAAATGTACAATTATCTTCCAATTCTTTCCTCAATCTTTTCTTGAAATGAGTGTTCAGTTCTGGGAGGGTACAAGAACTGAACTCTCCCAGAACTATTTCAATGTTCCCAGAACTGAAAACTCATTTCATTCACAAGGAACAATTATTGACATCAATCATTTTTGGCAATATAATTGAGAGTAGAATAGAACTTGCATAAGTCCCAAAAGGGCCACACAGATTAACCAAGAGTAATCCATAATTTGGTTAATCCAACCTCAAATAATCAGGAGTCTGCTATATTTTATATACAGTATGTAATTATGAACTTGAATACAGGAGAAAGAAAATTCAAGAAAAATAGACATGTATATTCTATTCAAACAACATAAGTGCAAATATCTTCAACATATATAGAATTGACCACTCTCAATTAATCAACAATGTATATTCAATATAACAATTGCCAAGATATATATCATGAACCCTTCGTATATAGTTAAATATCATTAAGTTTGTATTATGCATATAGTAAAGTATAATAAATTATTATATTGAATATCAAAACTAAAATCCAATAAAATATTATTTTAAACAAACAGCTAATTTAAAATATTTCTATATCATAAATTATACTCACATATTCTCCAACTCTATACAATTCCTGAGGATAACAAAGTGATACTTTTCCACTAACCCAAGATACTTGAACTTGACCAGATGAATGGACATCTATTACCTGACCTGCTGTACAATTAGGATCCGTATCCTATTATAATATTAAATATATTATTTCCTATTATATTTATCAATAAAATATAAATTTAGATTAAAATGAAAAATTCATTTATTTTTTATATAATGATAAATGATTCAATTAAAAATTGGCAATGTTAGTAATTCAACCAACTCTCAAATTATGAACTTTTCTCTTTAAAAAAATGATGTATGATTATATCTATTTATCCATTTATAAATTTGCTCTTATTACAATGGATAATAATTTTTATTCAAGTATACATTTCCTAAGTAACAAAAATTTTTTTACATATTAAAAAATACAAAACAAAATTACATCCAACATATACTGAACAACATGGTATCTGTCATTTTAGATCATACCACATTGTCAATTTTGGAATGATGGAAATTTTTGATGCAAAGTCTACCTTAAACAAGGCAACAATATGTTATAGTGGAGATCTATAGTAAAATTGATTATATTTTATAATGAAAATATGTTAAATGAATGTGAATTAAGTGGGGTATACCTGTACAAGTTTTTCCTAATTTGTGAGATTCTAATATATAACACACCACTTTTATTGGATTTAATCTGCTTTTATAAGAAATGTCAACAATTGAAAGTTTTAAGTTGGATTAGGCATGTCTCACTGAAAATATTTTAGTAAATTTTCATAATTAAAAATAGCTAAAATAACTGACCATCTTACAAAGATATTAGACTTAAATTTTTAAAAAAGAATGGAATACATTGAGAATATATATACAGGATACTAATCTTATCAGAGATACTACAAGTGTTTTTCTTATAGAATAGTTTCAAATTTTAAAAAATGTTTAAAAAATATTTATTTAAGGTTTAAGTTATTTTTAATTCTTTTAAATATGGAATGTACTCTCTCAAATTTCAATATAAAATAATAAAAAATTCTTTATTAAGGAATTTAAATCTTAATATCCACCTGCTAATATCAATGGTCTAAATATAAAGCCAACTTTTCTTTGAATACTACAAAATGGCAATTTTTATTGAATTTATATACTTTTATGTTTAATGTTTTCTTTATTTTATTCATGATGAAACATTAAAAGAGCATATTATATGAATTCATTGAAATACAGTAAAACCTCGATTTTACGGACTTCGGATTTTATGGACACCATCCCAAAAAATAAAATAAATAATATTAATACAATATTTGCATAAACTGTCTACAGTATAGCTACATCCATCATTTGTAAAATAAAGCACTCATTTATTGCATAATGCATCATTTTTATTTTAACAATTTCCTAAATTTAATATACATGTATGTAGGTAATTTAATTTAATTTAAAATACTCTATGTAAAATATTACAGTTTTTAGGCATAAGTCACATTAATTAGTACAGATATGTTGAAAATACTAATTAATGTTTATAAAAAAATTTTACATCGATTTTAAGGACTTTCCGATTTTACGGACTAGTCTTGCCCCCTATAGTCCGTAAAATCGAGGTTTTACTGTATTGTCATTTTTATTAATATGTCATATTTATTAACTTATTCTTATTTCATTTATCCAAATTTTAGCAATACTTTTATAAATTTTTAAATTTATATCAAAAAATCCTAACATACAATAATGGTCTCATCTCATACATAAACAGCTGTAATATATTTTATGTTCTTCTACCAGACTACAGAGGGTTTATTATAGCAACCCATTTAATACCATCTACTGAAGGGTAAAGTAGGCTTGGCTCTAATTTCCTGAGAAGCAATGGCTGTCTAAAGCAATAAAAATACTATACCCATTTTAAATGGCCGCAGGGTGTTTATGTTTCATTTTTTTAGGATTATCTCCTAAATTTCGGTGAAACTGAAAATTAATTATTAAAATATATTTTAGTTTATTTTAACAGAATTAACCAATATTTTCCTGTTATCTGCAATATTTTTCAGTTTATAGCTTACTGTACAAAAAATTCGATTTTTACTTAAAATTTCAAAAATATCATTTATCTCATCCCAAAATTGGAATAATTTTGATAAATTAGACTATAAAATCAATACGATGGGATAAAAATTTTAAATCCTATTGAGCCATTCAAATATAAACAATGTTTGTTTTACACACAATTTAAAAAGAAATATTTCAATAACTGAAAAAATTTAGGAGCCATAGTCAAAAGAGCATCTTTTCAACAAAATACACATAAAAAAACAGACTTGCAAAAAGCTGGATTAATAAAATCAGGATTAAATTTTTTTAACTCTTTTTTTTTTTTTTATTTCACTTCCTTGACATCTATACATATCAACAGTGAATTGGTTAACAGTTAATTTTTATGTCATTTTCCAAAGAGATCATTCACACTATATTCTAAATAGCAGATCATTCCACAAAATTGGGTTAATCAATATGCCTTCTAAAGAATGGAGATAAATGAATTTGATCCAGATCATGTTACAAATGTGTAAAGGTATGTGTCTGGAACTGAATCTAGATCTTCCAGATAGTAAATGACAGCTTTATCCATGCAGTTTATATAGATGAAATTCTAGATAATAGTTCTATGCTACAGCCAGTATATTTATTAGGAGCTTTTTAAAAAAAAAAAAAAAAAATCATCGCTTTTTTTCATGTTGTGTTAAGATAATTAAAAGGAAATGATAATTAAAAGGAATGAAAATTTAATTAAACTATTTCTGATTAAACAGTTTATCTCATTAAATGGGATTTTCATTTCCCTTTATTTAGATTTTTCGGTAAGAGGTTTTATATTAAGAATTGTTGACATTATTTACTGGATGATATTTCAGCATATTTCAGTGAAAAATCCATTTGTATTAATAGCAATTTAATTCCCAATTACAAATGCAAGCTCAAATCAGCTTTATCCAAAAAGCTTGAGTTTTCTCACAAGTAAACAGATGACTGAAGCTCAATCTTTAATCTTTTAAAAGTCTTTTTAAAATTATCCTTTAATTGATTTTTTAAATTGGTAAACATTATTTATTAAGCAACAGAAAATTATTCTATGAAATGCATGAATCAAAACAGAGATTATGAAATTTTTACTATTTACTTTTATTAAATTAAGTACTGTAATTGTTCTTATACTTTTAACAACAGATACGGGACTATTAGATCTGTAGTAAACTTGACAATTTCACAATATCAAATCAGTTTTTCAATATTTGTAATTAAGATACTGTAGAAACAGAAAAAAATATCCTAGAAAGACTTTGTTTAGGATACAGTCAAATGACTTCATTTGCCTTTGCAACTTTGATAGGTGAAGATTAATTGATTTGTGATCATCACAACTATGAACTTACTTTGAAGTACATTTTAATAGATTACCTTATTTTACTACCAAAAATTTATGACTTTTTAATCATTTTCTAAAATTTTATTTGAAAAGAATTTTAATAATTATAGTCTTTCTTATCAGATAGTAGTGTTTTAGTCATGAATTATGAACCTTTAGGACTATTTTTATCAAATAACTTTTTATATTTACATTTTTAATTGAATTAATGTTATTTGTTATTTTGTTTGGTGTTATCAATTACTTTTTTAAATTTTTTGATTATTGCTAGATATATAAAAAATTTATCAAAAAAGCTTGGGTACTTGAGCTTTCCTGAATTTTTTATTAGTATCATCTTATCAGCGAGTTTTTGAAAACACCCAAGTTTCAGCAACAGTAGTTTCCAATTTATGAGAATTTGATTTACAAGCATTTTTCAGAAACTATATACAGTTGATTCCGCTTAATTGGGCCATCAGTTAATTGGGAAAGTCAATTTTTTTGGGCCAAATCTCAAAGAACGGAAACCAAACTAATAAACTAATACATAAAACAGTCGATTCTGCTTAATTGGACCACCAGGCCAAATCTCAAAGAATGGAAACCAAACTAATAAACTAATACATAATATTATTATTAATACAGTGGATTCCGCTTAACTGGGGCAACGCATAATTGCGCCAAATCTCAAAGAACGGAAACCAAACTAATAAACTAATACATAATTTATCGGAAACCAAACTAATAAACTAATACATAATTTAAACGCTTAATTGGGAGAAACCAAATTAATAAACTAATACATAATTTAAATGCTTAATTGGGACCAGTAGCAGAAAAGCTCAAAGAACAGAAACCAAACTAATACATAATTTAAATGCTTAATTGGGACAGTAGCAGAAAAGGAATTTAGTATTTTTTGACATATTTTAGGATTTTACAAAAATATGTCAACACTATGCACACTAGCATTTGGCAATACTAGTGTGACGGGAATCAGTTATCTATTGTTGAAACCAAACTAATTCATAATTTAAACACTTAATTGGGACAGTAACAGAAAAGGAATTTAGCAATTTTTGACATATATTAGGGATTTTTCAAAAGTATGTCAACACTATGTACACTAATATTTGGAAACACTAACGGGATGCGAATCAGTTATCTATCATCATGCATCTGGCAAGTATGCATCTGCTTAAGAGTCTATTGTTACTGTATCTAGCAATATTCATTTACAGTGTCAATTTTATTTAATATTTTTAAATCCTTGCTAAGATGCCAAGAAATGATCTTACACTTTCAAGTAAATTTGCTTTGCTGAATAAAATTAAAAGCCAGCCATTTAATACAAACCATCATAGACTTGCTGATATAACTGATGTACCAAAATCAAAAGACAAAAGACAGACTATATTTGATGCATTTTTGCAGAATTAAAATTTGAAATTGTAAAATTTATCGATGCATTTTTGCAAAATTAAAATTCGAAATTGTAAAATTTATCTTGTATGTATTATTTTTTCTTCATTATTTATAGTACAAATATTTTCTGTATTAAAAACCATCCAGTTAATACAAGTCATCATAGATTTGTTGATATAACTGATGTACCAAAATCAAAAGACAAAAGACAGACTACACTTGATGCATTTTTGATATTGTACCTAATGATATTCATTTACAGTGTTGACTTTATTTAAAATTTTTAAATCTTTGCCAAGATGATAAGAAATGATTTTACACTTTCAAGTAAAATTGCTTTGTTGGATAAAATTAAAAACCATCCAGTTAATACAAGTCATCATAGATTTGTTGATATAACTGATGTACCAAAATCAAAAGACAAAAGACAGACTACACTTGATGCATTTTTGCAGAATTAAAATTTGAAATTGTAAAATTTCCAGTCTATTTCTATTCTTATTCTGGTTTAATATAAACACAACATGAGAAAATATCTATCTATTGGTGGTATTACTCCCTGTTCAAAGTTTAAATAAATATGTAGCATGATAAATTATTGAAGATAACATTTTCTTAAAGTATTGCATAATAATCATGTCTGGACCTCTTATGTGTTTCTTGTATTTTCTTAATGCTTTTATAATACATCATTTTTATTTAAATCAACCTTCAATTTAATACAGATTTAAGATTTAGAATAAAAGCATTTTTATCAATAAACTTAAATCAAACAGATCAACTAAAATGCAAACAGTTCAAAAAAGGCTGCCTCTTTTTGAGCTGTTTGCATTTAGTTTATACTTATAAGCAAGCTTTTGGATTTTCAAAAAAATCATTTTTTAAATTTGTATTATATGGATTTCTCGAAATATTAATATTTTTATAGGATAGAACATTAAGATTTTTCCACAACATATTACTATTAGATCTGTATTTTATCAATGTTTTTCTCAAGAATGCAATTTTATTATTTTTATAAACCAATATATATTTCTTTTTTGAAACATTTGCTAATATGAAGATAAAAATGAAATGAAATTTCTCCAATTTCAGTGATATCTGTTTATTTCTATTTTTAATTGCATCATTTTCATTACATCTTTATCATGTTCATCAATTCTATATACACGAATGTATATTACTGCACATATTTATGTATATAGAATTTTAGCATTGTTGGATTTGCATAATTTTCAATTTATTTGGAAGTTTTTGGATGAATTAACTATGTAAGTCGGGGACCTATAGTATTAAAAAAATTTTGTTAATTTTACATTGATTAATATAATATTTATAATAATTATCCGTAAATGCTTGTCGATTGCGTCGTCCTTTCATACAGTACTCGAGTGACGAACACTGCCGCACTCGCTCATTTACATACAATGCTTGTCGATTGCGTCGTCCTTTTATACAGTACTCGAACACCGCCGCACTCGCTCTGAACACCGCCGCACTCGCTCATTTACATACTTATACGTAACAAGTTCAATTATTAGTTTACAGAGTATTTCATTCATGTCATTAAACTTGTTTAAAGTTGTTAGTTTACAGAGTATTTCATTTATGTCATTATCTTTTAAAGTTATCAGTTTACAGAGTAATTCATTCATGTCATTATCTTTACAATTCAAAGTTTTCTAGTTTACAGAGTAATTCATTCATGTCATTATCTTTACAATTAATTTAAAACAAAAATACCGATACGGATCGTTCTTATTTTCACATATCAGTTCAGTGGTAAATATTATGTAGATAAGACATTATTAAAATATTATGTAGATAAGACATCATTAACCGGGATAGCTCTTCCGGGTTACCGTTCCCGTATCACGTGATTGCCAATGACGGAGTCGGAGAACGTGGGCGATCCCGTATCACGTGATTGCCAACGACGGAGGCGGAGAACGTGGGTGATCCCGTATCACGTGATTGCTAACGACGGAGGCGGAGAACGTGGGAAACATCCCGTATCACGTGATTGCCAACGACGGAGGCGGAGAACGTGGGAAGAGGTTCCTATCCCGTGTCACGTGATTGCCAACTACGACGGAGAAGGTGGAAGTAAGTTATCCGATCACGTATCACGTGATTGCCAACGACGGAGGCGGAGAACGTGGGAAGTAAGTAACTACCTCACAGTTCTTGCAGATGTTCTTACAAATTTGATTTTGCAATCATCATCTGTTTTTCAAGTAAGGAATGTTGGTCTCCACTAAAATAAATGCAATGAAAAATATAAGCAGATCTTTATACTGGAAATTCACTCAGAAATCTCTAGAATACATTAAGAGAAGAATAATTAATTCCATAGATTACACTATACAGTATAAACAAAGTTATTAGTTATAGGGGAGTGTTATAATTATTTGAATCAATATAAAAAGTTCTAATTGTACATAAAACATTTGAAAAATTTGCAGCTTGGTATAGAAATAAATATTTAATAGTTTATAAACAACTTTCATTTTTATACATAATCTTGAAGCACAATGCATTTATTCCAACAATATTACAACTTCATTATGGCCTCTTTGTAATCTAATTCATCAAAGTCTGCAAAATAAATGTCTACAGTTGCTATGACTTCTTAATTTGATCAAGATTTTTATCTTGCCAAGTAGTTTTTCAAATTTGGAAACAAATGGCTGTTAGAGGAGCAAAATCTGGAGAATAAGAGTATGGGAAATTAATTCATTTCTTCAATCTTGGAGGTTATGATTTGGTATGAGTGAGCTGGTGCATTGTCATAACATAAGAATACTTTTTTCCTCCACTAAACTCTGTCTTTTTTCAGTAATTTTTTGTTTCAATCAGTCTAAATTAGTGTAATATCTCCAGTTATTAATCTTGCTTTTTGGCAGATAGTCAACTGTGATGATGCCCTTTAAGTCCCAGAAAACTGATTCTATAATCTTTCCTGCCAAAGTGATAGTCTTTCCTTCTTTGGAGGTAGTGAATCTCTAAGCTTCCATTGTTGAATTGTTCTTTTATCTCTAGTGTGTAGTGATGAACTCATATCTTGTCTATAATGATAAATTTCTGTATAAAATCACTTGGGTTTATTGAAAAATTACACTGTTGAAAAATTTTGGTGCAAGATTAAGTGCTGTGTTTTTTGTTTTAGAGTGAACAAACAGTACTTATTTTGCACAGACCTTACTTAATCCTAATTCTTCAATTAAATATGACATACTCATTCAGCTAAGATGCCTATGATCTCAGCTGTTTCAGACAACTTTAGTCAACAATCTATAAAATCTATATATCATGGATTTTATCAATCTTTTCAGACATCACTGCCATTGATGACTTTTTACTGCACAAATCATCCTCTACATTTCTCTGCCTTGTTTGAAAAGTGCTGTACATTTTTGAATCATGATGTATGAAGGTGCAGATTCACTCAAAGTGTTAGCCCATGTCTTCATAGAATTTAAGAAAGATTTTAAAACTTCAAAAACAAATATTTAATAACAACTTGATGTGCTAATTTTTCCATTTTTATGCAAATCATTCAATATACTTGTGTTGACTAGCTGTAACTTTAAAACTATTTGATAGATTGAATTGAAATTTTAGGTCATGTTATACAGGAGATCAAACATCAACATGGTGAAAATAGACATCAATTTGAGCACCCTCTTTATATTAGGCTATGAACTTTTCAAACACCCCTCATATGGTGAGGTTTTTGATGCTAGCATATTTAAATTTTATTTATATTTACAAAGCATTTTTGCTAGATCGTTTTGTTGTTATTTTTAAAATTTTTAAATAAAATGGCTTGTTCATATATAAAAGTTAATAACTAGAGCTTAATTTATATTAAGAAATTATTTTTAAAATGTAATGATTTATCACATTACATAAAAAATAAAAAATGACTAAAATAATGTTTATGAAAAAAGTTGCTTATAATTGTTTTCACTATAAGATTAGGTAAAATTTTATATCTGATTATATAAATGATATTAGAGAGAAAATGGCCATTTTTTTGTTACTGCTTGTGTTTTATACACTTTACTATTTGTAACAAGATGAATTTCTGCTCTAAAAAAATCTGTGCTTAAATTTATCAATTTTAAGTAAATTTTTTTCACAAAATAATTTTTCCTGCATATTTAAATTTTATTTATATTTACAAAGCATTTTTGCTAGATCGTTTTGTTGTTATTTTTAAAATTTTTAAATAAAATGGCTTGTTCATATATAAAAGTTAATAACTAGAGCTTAATTTATATTAAGAAATTATTTTTAAAATGTAATGATTTATCACATTACATAAAAAATAAAAAATGACTAAAATAATGTTTATGAAAAAAGTTGCTTATAATTGTTTTCACTATAAGATTAGGTAAAATTTTATATCTGATTATATAAATGATATTAGAGAGAAAATGGCCATTTTTTTGTTACTGCTTGTGTTTTATACACTTTACTATTTGTAACAAGATGAATTTCTGCTCTAAAAAAATCTGTGCTTAAATTTATCAATTTTAAGTAAATTTTTTTCACAAAATAATTTTATATGCTCAAAAATATTCCTTAGATTTGCTGAGAGTATATTTCTTATATAAATTGAATGTAAAGTTCATATTAATTTAATCAATTAAGGTTAGTCTGGCTTAATTTCCAATATTAGTAATATGGAACTTTATTATGAATAATGAAATGAGATCAGATTATTGAATAGACTAGCATATATTATTTATATGCTAGTCTATCCAATAATCTGATCTCATTCCATTAGAATTATTTTTCTAATATTCTATTATATATCATCATTTATTGCTTGATCATCATAAACATTTTGTTTTTATTTATGTACTAAGAGTTGTCATTCATTTTTCAAATAAAAAGTGGAAAATTTAATATCCTTCATCATCAGATCATGTCATCTATCTTTAACTATATTTATTAAGAGCATTTCAGTTTATTTTAGTTTGCTTAATACATTATTATTTTAATGTTGTTGATGATAAAGCTCTTTCAGACTATTTTCTTTTTTCATTTTATAGTTCAATACTTCAATTGCATTACAGTTCTTGTAATGAAAATAATTATAACACAGTTAAAATATCAACAGTTAAAAAAATATTTTTTGTAAAAAATTTTTAATTATTAAACTAAAAAGATAATGTTTTCCCATTTGTGTGTTATATAAACTAGAATTATCAACATAAGAAATAATAATCATTTTTTTTTTCTTTAGGAAATTTTGTGATCCTCAAATGACAGCATTTGAACCTGAAGCCCTAGGTAATTTGGTGGAAGGAATGGATTTCCACAAGTTTTACTTTGACAACGGTAATTACACATGCATGATCACAGTATTGCATTATAATTTTAAAATGAAAAATTATTTAAACAGGTCACCAATTAATTAGTAGTAATAATTGCCACTGCATGTTCAGATAGTAAGCAAACATAAAATTAATTTTATTGTAGTAGAAAAACATCACATTTTTAAATTTATATTTAAGTTATAATTTCATAAATTTGGAACAAAATATACTTAATTAAATAAACAAGTCTTTTCTTCAGTTTTTCTTAAATCTATTTAAATCTTACCTAATACATTTAAAGTGTTTTTTGAATCAATGTACTCTGTTACCAGTATATTTTGTTCCATTTAATATTTATAATGAAATAATGTTTATTCAAAGCACTAGATTTGCATTATGTGCACTTCACAATTTACATTAATTAGTAATTTTTTTTTTCTTTTTTATAAATATGTGCACTTCACAATTTACATTAATTAGTAATTTTTTTTTTTTTTTTTTCATAAATTTTGTAAAATCATATTTATATTTCTTTTAAAAATTTTAGATATAGTTCACAAACTCTAAAATTGCACATTCACATAGCATACAATAATGTGTTGTGATCACATTTGTACTAATTGTTAATTTCTTTTCCACTAAAACAAAACATTATTTCATTGCTAAACATTATTTACATTAATTTTAATAATTTGTGCTTAATGTCAAATTTGCATTTTTAAAATTATTGCTATATATCTTTGTTGGAAATTTTTATTTATTTTTATAAAAATTTAGAATTTTGTTTTATTTTTTTTAATTTTTAGAAACAAAATTATTATTATTATTATTTTTTATCTTGTTTCCTCCTTTTTTCTGTTTTGATTACATTTTTTGGCAGGAGGACTTAATTTTTATAAAAATTAACTATTCAGTTTTTGTTATCATAATTTTTTGGTTTGGGAGGTTTGATTTTTGTCAAGGGCTGGAGATTGATGACTTCACTGACCTTTGACTTTCCACCATTCCTATCCTGCCTTCACAAATACATGGAGCTTCTGATGGTGAGATTCAAATATTTTTATGTTCATTGTTGTATATGTGTATTTTCTATGAAATAATAGGTAATCAGTGATATATGTTGTGTATTTGTATTAAAAAATTTAGCTATCATAAATATAAGTTTTGTATTTATTTTTTATTAATTTCTTACTGTATTAATTAATAAAATATGTTAGCAATACCTAATGTTTTTAAAAATAAAATTTTGATATCAAATTTACATTGCTTCATGTTAAGATTTTTTTTAAAATAGGAAATTGCATATTCTACATATTAGTTATATTTAAATTGGCAATTGACATATCCTTATGATTGAATCAGATGGAGATTTTTGTTTAGTTAATCTCACTTGGATATATAAAATGTTACTGCACTTATATTGGAAATTATCTCTTATTACATTTCATTTATGAAACTTGCAAAATTCAAAACTAGTTTTTTAATAATCATAAATGGAAAAGGGAATGCATTCTTAAAGCACCATTGCAGCATAACATGATATTTTATAATAAAAATGAAAACTATATTAATGAGTATTATTACATTATTATATCTTCATGATCATATTATAAATGCTAAAAAAGAATATTACATATAACAAATTTCCAGTGTGTATAAAGAATAGCATAATTCAGATGATATTGATAATGGATAGTGAGCATAGAATTTTTGTTTACTCCTATCATCTGAAGTAACACTGCCATGTGACAAAAGCATAAACATTTTTGTGTTGCCAAATTTGAACACTATTTTTGCCAAAGTTTTTAGAATTCACTATTTCAAACTTTATACATGAATAAACAAAAGTTCAAACACATAAATGTCTGAATTTTTGAAGCAGTTTTTAAGCAAAAAACGAACCAAAAAAGCACTTTACTGCAGTATAAAAAGAACTGTTTATACATGAAGTAATTTTATTAATATTTCTTATATTGAATTTATATAATAGTCTAAATTGCATTAACACTACATTGTAAAATAGAATATAAAATAATTTATTTAAATATCTAAACAGAATAAACTGGTAAATTTTACTTCTATTTTTTAAAGGATTAACAAAACTTTATATATATTTTCCTCAATATTAAAAATATGTAAAGTAATAGTAATTCAATGCTATTTCTCCAAAAATGGGTATAGTAAATATTCATTTTTAAAATAAACATAAACCAATATTAAACATAAACAAGTCTGAATATTAAAAAATTTATGGGTTGCTATATTCATTGGAAATTTTTAGAGTAAAGAGAGAAAAATCTTTCTTTTTTTTCTACAGAATAGAAAAGTTTTTGAAGTATACATAATATTTTAAGAACTTTTGAAATATTTTGCAGTTTATCTATCTATCAGATTAAGCAATTTGTTTTGTTTTAATTTTTTATTAAGGAAAATATCTATAAAATATTACTTTTACCATTTTCACAACTCAACTATCTACTATAAAACTTGAATATTATATATTTTGGAGTATAGACTAGAATTGACCCCAGATCCTCCAAGACGGAAGCATAGCACAATTCCACCTTGGCCATTCAACCAACTGTTTTGGAAGTGTGTGTGTCCACCATTTTTAAGCTGATTAATTTAACTTAGATTTGTTCCCAGATAGAAGCATTTGTGCCAAATACATAGAAACAAGTCTCATGCTATACATTAAAGAGTTAAGTGCATGTGAGAGATAAAGGATTAACTTTAACTTATCATTTGCCTATGGTAAAAATGGGTTTAGTCTTCAATGTAAAAAAAAGGAAACATGCCAGTATTACACACAGGCATAATTGACAGTGTGTTAATTTATTGAAATTCAGAGATTATGGTTTTGTATAAATAAAAAATAGATCTATAGTGTACAATGCATACAATGTAGCACAAATATTTTCATGTATCTAAAGATCCAGAAAAAAACTCAAAATATATAGTTATCCCATACAGAATATTTTCATTTAATGTTGGATATTGTGAAAGTCCAACAATGTCTGATTTTGATATAGATATATATATATGAGTCAGCATATTGATAAGCAGAATATCTAGTTAAAATTAGTGCCATAACTATACTGAAATATGTTCATTAAGTTTTTCATGTGCTTTTTTTTTATGATAAAGTGGAATGTAATAATAAATATTAAGGGGAATCCATAAATTTTGGGTATTTCTGACTTCCACCACTGATAGCAGCAGAAGTTATTTTTTCTCGAGAATGACATAACACATATTTTCCCCCTTGATTGGGAAGAAACTAACTCGCCTCCTGATCACAGGTAAAATGAAATACATCAGTGTCATTCTTGAGAAGTAATAAACAACTTTCACTGCTGCCAGTCTAGTGAGAAAACTGTTAATAAAGAAATGAACTCTATATGTTACCCTTATACTGTTGAAACTTAGTATCGTTTGTTGACAAAAATGAAATTTTTAGTTTAAATTACCATTACAATTTATCCTGCAGAATTAAACAATCCTGTAGGTTTAAAGGAAATGGCATCAAGGTGTCCTTTAATGGAGGACACACACATGGACACACAAGTCATGAACCTGATCTTATAAACAGGGCTGGGGAGTCAGTGTAGGTGTCGACAGGAGTCAGCAGTTTTAGGAGAAGTTGGTGTCAGTGTTGGCAATAATTTTTTCATTTTTTAAATTTAAAACCGATAAATTATGAGCAATGTATTAAATAATTATTTTCTTTTTCAGATGAATAAATAATTTTTTCAGTAATAAATATTTATTTAATACATTGCTCATAATTTATTTTCTTTTTCAGATGAATAAATAATTTTTTCAGTAATAAATATTAATAAAGACTTTTTGGTGAATAAATAATTTTTTCAGTAATAAATATTGAATAAAAATTGAGTCTAAAAAAATTATTTGTGCGTGTTTACTATCAGAGGAGTCATATTAGTGTTGGAAAAATAAAAAATGTAGGTGCTGGCACATTTTCCTGCCAACACCCAAGCCCTCCTTTATAAGCCTCCATTATCTTTGGAAAGTAGACTAAAAAAACAATTCCTCTAAAAAAAAAAAAAAGAATTTGCAGATTTTATTGATTGGCTGACTCTAGATAATTTAAGGCCAATTCTTTATCTCAAAAATTGATCCTAAATTCTATACTCTTTTTTTTTTGGATTGACAATTTTCTTATAAGGTATAAGCAACGTCCAGAACATTTAATATACATTATATGAAAAATAAATTGTAGATTGTTGCTTGAAGAATGCATCCATATAAGAGCTTAATTGTGAAGCAATTTTGAATGCTAATTCCTTTTTATAATCAAATTTGATCTAATTAAATATAAATCAGATGCATATTCCAGATATGATTAAACTGGCAAAGTAGATAGACAAGTGATTGAAAAATAGTAATTATATAATTTTATATTATATTATTATTTTTAGATATATTAAATACAAATATGGTTATCTAAAACAGCAGTCTCAAAGTCTTCTCTTCAAACAACCACTTTGTTTAGTTGGAGGGCTAGAAAAATTATAAAACAATTTGTAAATGATGAAAGTTTTATAATAAAAATTTATATATAGTTTTTAATATATTTTATTGAAATTCAGTAAACACTAAAGTTCAGTAATTTTCAAATATTTTATGAAAAATAATTGCAAGAGAAGATATTCAGAAAAAAAATCATACTTATAATATTTATAAATGTGATGCAGGCTGCAAAGTTTGAGACTGCTGATCTAAAGTAAAAACAATCCTAGAAAAATGTAAATAGTTAATATAAAATCTGCAGAAGTATCAGATACTATTTTTATCAGATGCAATAATATTAATTACAACAAATTTAATTATTTGTACAAATCATGATTTAAAATAATTTTTCCAATCTAAAATTTGTAACTGAAAAGTGAGACTATATTGATCACCATTTTAATGTTCAAAATTATTAACAAATGGAAAGAAAATTATTATTATTGAATGATAGCTAATTTTAATATTAAATGTGGTTTGTCAAAGGTTAAGTATTTTTAAAAAATTACTTAGATAAATTGGTTACAATAAATAAAAATAAATTCTATAAAGGATAGCTTTAGCTAATAAAAATTTTACAAATACTTTGTCTGATTTTCTGTTTAGTTTTAGGGAAAAATAACAAGGCATTAAATACAACGATCCTGAATCCCACAGTCCATCTGTTAGGAGACGATGCGGCCTGTATTGCTTATATCCGTCTCACACAATTTATGGACAAGTATGCATTTGAATTATCCTAAATTAATAAATATATATGTTGACCACTTATATATCATTTTTATATATATTTTTAACTGCTTTATTTATTTCAGATCTGGCTTGGCTCATACTCAGCAGTCTGAAGAAACTCGTGTTTGGTATAAGAAGGATGGAAAGTGGCAGAATGTACATTTCCATCGATCTGGTTCTATTTCATCTCATTTTATTGCTGCTCACAAGTAAGAAGAGAGCAGATTGTCAGATGGTCAGTCACCCATCAGTATCTATGGCTGGCTGTCACAGCTGTTAAAGAAAAATCACCCATCTCAGTCTGCAACAAAAATATCTAAAAACTAAAACATAAAAGTATTTTGAAAATGGCATTGTGAGCTTGCATTATGTAATGATCTTACCTGCTCAGTAATACAATAAGTCCCAATGATTGCAATTAAAGCAGACGAAATGGTTCACATTTGCTTCAGCTACATATCAGTCATCAGTGGCTGTAGCAACTTGAGGCAAGATGAACGGATTGATTTTAATAGCTACTAGGCCTGAACCACTACGGTGGAATCAGCCAAACAGAGAGATCAAACAATTTGCAATCTCTTCCCATCACTGATTGATAGTAAGCTACACATTGATCCATTTAATCTGCCTTCCTTCAACATTCTTTCTCTATAGTTGATTTCATACATGGTGGCAGTCTTATCCTTTTTCCCTTATGAAGTACGAAATGAAATCCTTCAGTGGTGATTTAGAAATGACAACGTATTTCACATTATCAATACTCAGATTTTTACATTAAGCAAAAATAAAAAATAAATAAAAAAAACAATTTATGGAATCGGTGGTGGAACCTCCGACTTGCAATTTTTTCTCATCTTCTAAATGTGTTCTCAAAAATTTTCCATTTGGGATATAAATCTTGTAACAAGCTTTGTTTCTTGGCAAGAAGTAGATTGCAAGACAAAAAATATATATATAGCTAAATAATCTATTCAAGGGGACATCTTGCAGGCTGTGGAATGTATTCAATTTCTGTAGGATTAGTGCAAACGTTCTACGTTTGCCACCAATGCTGCAACATTCAATTGAATTGCTGCAGGTGATGGAATGGACTGTTTTACCGGACAGCCAGTCAATGAAATAGGCAGCTAGAATAACTGGGGATGACCGATCTTAGCACATATAGTGCATGCTTTGTTCCTGATGTCATGCAATTTGGTATGACTTTAAAATAGTTCAACAATGTTCTTTTTTCATTGCTTCAAATTTTTGCCATTTTGCCTGACGACAATTACATATTTGCTAAGAGCAGTACAAATTTCCTCCAAGTTCATTGAAATATTGTGATATTGTCAATTGACTATAGTATATAAAAAAAAATTTAAAAATAAAAAGATGTGGATTTGTATCCATGATATCATAATGATATGCTTTATAATAAACCCATTTCTAGTCATTTATATTTAAGTTTAAAATAGATTCCAGAAAAATGACATTTCGGTAAGAAATCATTCAGTTAATAGCACAGGAGATAGGGGAAAAAATTTGGAAACACAAAAATTTTTTTATGAGATTTATAGATTTTAATTTATTTATTTGTAAATAATATGTAGCAATTTCCTGATTATATATGCTTGCCTATACTCCCTCCATTGAAGTGTAATTATTTTAAACACTGTGATTGTATATCATGGAGAGGGAGAGAGAAGAAAGGAAGTTTAGTGTTTGCATTCCTTTTTCCTGCCTTTATGGTCCTATAAGAGATCAATTTTGATCTAACAAAATAGTTTACAATACCATATGGGCTGTTGTTACATCGGTCAAATAAGGTTGTGCAATGGTTGTAAATGTTTTAATCTAGTACCTTGCAAAAGAAAGATGACAAGATAGAAATATTGTTGTATATGTGTTATGATCCTTAAAAAAAATTCAGGGATTCTTACTAGGGTGGGTTTTATGACCTTATATCTCTCTTCATCTTTTTGGTGATCAGCATGATTGTAATCCACTATGCGTTGTGCAACTATTTAAAATGATGGTTTGAATTTTGACTGTCCCAAATTGTTGCTGTAACTCTCAGAAAAGTGCCACAAGTCAACATTCTAGAAAAGATTGGATAACGTTTGGTGCTACACCCCTCCTCTTCCTCTGTTCTGATGGCAAAGTGATATTTGTAAAGAGTGTGTACTCTAGCGGATTATGAGAGACATGAATGTGTTTTATCTGGTAGAGGAACGGACATGGGCTCTTTTTGCCATTAGACAAAAGAATGGAATTCAACTTTATAGACAGAAATTAACAATGCATATTTAAGTGGCTGCCAAGTTGGTTTGCATCAATTGATTATACATCAGTTTGGGCAGTCATCTGGATTGTCTACAATCTTGTGATGTATGTAATCTGTAAAATTTTGTATTTTAATATTACCTTAGACTCAACAGTTGTTGGTGTGATATATCACGGAACATCTGAAATGTGACATTTTTTCGTAGATATTGAAATTTCTGTGAAACTTAGCTTCATCTTCTTGAGCAAAACAAAATTAAATATTGTTTCATTGGTGATGTGGTGGTATTTATTTGTGATAATTAATTACATTAATCATGTATTTAAATTAATTAAAAAATTGTATTTATCACACAAAAATTTCATATTTATAGATTAATTGTAATGAGTAATATTTTAAAATTTAAGAAAGCACCAATCAGATCAGCAATTAATATAGTTTCCTATAATTTAAAATATTTTACAATTTCTTATATATTTGTTAATTATACTTCTATATTTAATCTGTAATAAAGACAGAATTAAAATCTTTTAGTGAACCCCTCGTATCTCCAGCATCATTGGCATCTAGTGCATCTTATGCCATTTAAAGCAATTTTATAAGTTATCAAAAAATCTTTTGAAATGACATTACTATGTCTAAATTAAATTGTATAAATTATTAAAAGTTTTGAATTTACAATAATTTTAGAATGTATTTTTAGTTAATTGATTAGATTCTACACATCCAGACAGGCTTGGCATGACACCATAAATATCCCAAGAAAAGAATCCATCCATACATAAAAAGATGATGATAACTAAAAAACAACCGTAATAAATTTTTAGTAGTTCTATGGTGATACACAATAAATGGAAAATATGGCAAGTTATAGAAATAATTACTATAGTTAAACTATTGATAATGATAAACAACATTGATTATTTAATTAAAAAACTCATTTAAAAATGATAAACATTTAAAGCAGACTTATTTATTCTTTGATAAAGTTTTCGACCAGTTTATCAATCATTGTCAGCCAATCTCATTTACAATTTTTAATGCTTGTGTGTGTATATATATTTTAAACTCTTACTATACTTATTACTTAAATCTATAATTTAATTCAACACAAAAAGTCCTTTGTTCCTAAAGCAATGTCATTTTTGGACAGTAACTTTTTTGGTGCAACATTGTTCTCTTTATTTTATGTAACACTGCTTTCTGTTTAGTGACTTACATTCACAGTATCAAAGAATAAATAAGTTTTCGACCAGTTTATCAATCATTGTCAGCCAATCTCATTTACAATTTTTAATGCTTATTTATTCTTTGATAAAGTTTTCGACCAGTTTATCAATCATTGTCAGCCAATCTCATTTACAATTTTTAATGCTTGTGTGTGTATATATATTTTAAACTCTTACTATACTTATTACTTAAATCTATAATTTAATTCAACACAAAAAGTCCTTTGTTCCTAAAGCAATGTCATTTTTGGAGCAACATTGTTCTCTTTATTTTATGTAACACTGCTTTCTGTTTAGTGACTTACATTCACAGATAAGTAAATGCTTTCATGTCTACTTTGCATTCCAATTTGTTACATCATTTCCTTTCAATAACGTTTTTAAAATAACCCTATTCACTGCTGCAACCTGTATATTGTTGCAAGTAATAATGCAAAATACAAAAACATTTCAATCCAAAACGACTATAAAAGATATTTATAAATTACCAACAGCGGAATAGTTAAAGAACATCCTCAAACTACATCACTCTGTTTCCAATATTTTTCGACTCTTCCCCCCTTCATTTTTCATCACGCCATGATTGACTATGATCAGACTTACTAGTTAAAAAATTTTTTCTCCTATTTTATATAAAAATAATAAAACAGTACAGGAATCACTTGATTAGTGCGGATTTGAATAACGCGGTTTTGATTAGTGCGCAAAAAAAATTTCAGGCTATCCCTTAATATATGCGGTGCCAAATTTGATTAGTGCGCTTCAACAAATGCGATTTTTTTTTTTTTTTGCAAACTCTCTGAAGCGTTGGCAACTGAATCTCGGGGATTGTAGCCTACATGATTAGAGACTGCAATAAATTTATTTATTTTAATTCTATTAATATTACGATTTTCAATATCTAATTGTTATATTTTAAATTCGTAATTTTATTACATTTTGAAAGAGGAAAAAATATTTAATTCTATTAATATTACGATTTTCATTATCTAATTGTTATATTTTAAATTCGTAATTTTATTACATTTTGAAAGAGGAAAAAATATATACTGTACATTATATTATTAATAGTCAAACGTGGCTGGATGTCCCTTTTTTCGGTTGAACTGCTGTACCGATTTCTATAAATAGGGTATCTTTAGAAAAGTCTAATTATTATATTATTAATAGTCAAACGTGACTGGATGTCCCTTTTTTGCTGTACCGATTTCTATAAATAGGGTATCTTTAGAAAAGTCTAATTTTTGGATATCTGCGACAGCCCAAATTATTTGCTGTTGTTAATAATTTAAAAATTAATGAATAGAAATTATATCGAAATTGTAGTTCCTCTAAAAAAGACAGAATTCGCAGGTGGCGCTGTAACGTCGTAATGGATGCCATTTTACGATTTCCTCCTGGATTCCCTACACGAGTTCGGAGGTGTGTTTGTCGTTATATACAGTATTATTAGATTAAATCACATGATTATAGTTCCGTTCATTTACTGTATATGAGCGGGTAATTTCTAGTGTTTATAATTTCGATATTTTCCAGGATTCATTATAATTATTTCAATTGGTTTTTTAGTTTGATATATGTTGTGTATTGCCAGGATTTATTAATCGCACTAATCAAGGGATTCCTGTATTTTGTATATATAAAATAATAAGAATTAGTGTACTTTACACTGGCACTTTATTGCATACAAGTAAACCGTTGCAGCTATGCAAGTATAAAAGAATATACAATATGATCAGTGAACGATTAACCAGAAAGCAAATATTCCAGGTGGATACTTCTCGCCATCTATCGAATAAGTTAAAAAATTTATTTTTTTTTTAAATACCCGTTCTAAAAAAATTATAGTCACAAATTCTAAGTGCATTTCATACAAAGTCAAATCAAAAGGATTTATATAGTTTCATTGTATAGTCTACGAGAAATTTCAGTCAAGTTGTACGTGAAACTAATAAGAAATTATTACATAGATTAGCCAGTGTACTTTGCGTTATCCATGAATTTCTGGCACATCATTTGCATAAAATAATTAGGGTACTTGTCTTTCATAGCTGCCCCGGCGAGAAAGCGATCTAACGTGATCGCGGCCGAAATAGTTTAGATTACGTGGTTAGTGATAACGTCTAACGTTCATAATCGGTAACGTTTCTTCATCTAGTGAAATTTTTCTCGAAAAAAAATTTTTAATTAAAAGTAGCAGCGTCTTAGACGGTGCTACTTTTCATGCAACTAGGCGCACGAGAAGGTATGCAAAGACGCATGCCTCAAAATCTGTTGCAATAGTAGGCGCACGAAAGCGTATGTATTCCTCATCCTAATTGAGTTACACGTGCAACTAGTCTTGCAACATACTGTTGTTTTATTTTTAAATTTTTTTCGCAAATTTTTCTTTGCTTTATGGATTGATGTGTGAAGAAAACACTTTTCAATTTATCGAAGTTAAATTTATCGTCGTCAAGTCATTCTAGTAAATTTTTTGAAAAGACACTAACGACTTGGTTCAAAATACTGATGCTATTAGCGCTTCGATCGAAATATTTGCGTGTAAAAACACTTTCTTTTTTTGTCTTTTCCTTCTGTCATTTGAAATGATAACAGTAGTTGCCGTTAAAGTGGTAGCGTAAACTCTCTTCGTGTCGGTATTGTCTGCAATATGTCCTCCACGTGTGAACACGAAGAGGCAAGTTGTGCGCAAGAAAGCGTATGTATTCCCCATCCTAATTGGGTTACACGTGCAACTAGTCTTGCAACATACTGTTGTTTTATTTTTAAATTTTTTTCGCAAATTTTTCTTTGCTTTATGGATTGATGTGTGAAGAAAACACTTTTCAATTTATCGAAGTTAAGATAATTTATCGTCGTCAAGTCATTCTAGTAAATTTTTTGAAAAGACAAACTATCTAACGACTTGGTTCAAAATACTGAGGTTATTAGCGCTTCGATCGAAATATTTGCGTGTAAAAACACTTTCTTTTTTTGTCTTTTCCTTCTGTCATTTGAAATGATAACAGTAGCTGCCGTTAAAGTGGTAGCGTAAACTCTTTTCGTGTCGGTATTGTCTGCAATATGTCCTCCACGTGTGAACACAAAGGGACAAGTTGCATGCCTCGTGCGGCTGTTGCACATTGAGGAATGCGTCATTCTGCATACAACGTTGCATCCAGAGAGGCATCGTCTAAACGTAGCTTAAATCTATCTCGACCGCGACGCAATCACGTTAGATCATTTTCTCGCCGGGGCCGCTATAAAAGACTAGTTTCTGGTTTATGAAAATTTTTAATAGATACAAATGGTATTCTGCCTATAAGCAAAACTGAAAAAAAAAAAACTATACGCGGCAATGTCGTCATAACGTCATACGTAGGAATTTTTATTGACAGCATTCTTTGCCATATCGTAATGATTTCATACACGCGGACATTTCTATCACTGTTTCATATGTTGGGATTTGTGACGTCAAAAGTTACATTATTATTACGTAACAATGACGTCAAAAAGTTCTGATGTATGAAGTAACAATGGATGACGTCCTAGAAATTAATCAGTGTAACGTAGCACCGACGTCACATTGATTACTTTCTAGGATTTGTCAATCATAGTCATACTGTTTATATCTGATAATTCTCTAGGACAGGGATGGTGAATTTTTTAAAATTTATTTATTGAATTTCTACTTTTAATATTTGTAATTAATAGAGAATTATTAGTTGTCATCATTTGTATTTAAAAACCTAAACGATCTTTATATTATATCGTAATGTCTTTCACTTTACTAGTCATACGAATAAATTAAAGCAATTTGAAAATTTTTGGATTATTTTTGAATTTGCCTCCCATAATTATCTTAAATTAAAAATTCTATCCTGTCGAATTGTAAAAAAAAGAAATATAAAATTCCATCGATAATATACGATGCATCTTGAAAATCATGTGATATACAAACGTCATTTCCGGAGTATAAATCACATGACTATGGGTAATAAATTTCGAAAAATTTCATTATAAGTAATCTTCACTGCAGAATATTTTTGATTCTTAAAATTCAGAACAAAGACGCAATTTGATAGTTTAAAATAAGTAAATATTTTTAACGTTGAGAATAAAAAAAAATTACATTAAAATGTCCTTACAGTATATACAGTGTAATCTCAATTCATCGTTTTCGTCAGGACTCCCAAAAAAACTATTCATAAGAGAAAATGATATATGCAGGGATATAAAAAATAAAAATTAGATTAAAAGATAACGCTAACAATAATAATACAAAGCTCTATAACTGATGGATGAACACTTATTGAACTTTCTACTGTATATGTTCAAAATAAAATATATCGGGGAGTTTAAAGTACGATATTACAGAATTGACAGAAGTTATGTATTGTTTAATTGTAGATGCTATTTTCAGTGATTACTATCAATACTTTGATAATTCATAGCTGTCGAACTGCATTACCTAATATGGTATGGTGTGGGCAGGTTGTTGCTGCTTACACCTCTCGTTTTTACTTTATCTATCGGTGGTAATCACAGAAAATAACATACAAATTCCACAATTAAGATAATGAGATGTATATCTTTAATCAGTTCTGTTCCATTATAACTTAATCTGTCTGAAAATATTTTATTTCGGATATACAGTAGAAGCCGCTTATTAGATTAAATAACAAAATTTTCACACAGTAGTTGTTTGTCATTGTATTTAGGCTTTGATTGTTAATGAAAATAAGCAAATATAAACATACTATCAGGTTTTACTATTGATTGAAAACTTGTATGTAATGATAATCGCATTAGAAAAATGTGTAAAATTGGGGTTTTGTGGACTCCAGAAGTCGGGCCGGGGTATGCACCCGGTGTGCCTGCTGTTAAATCCGCCTGTGGATGTGGGGCTATATAAATTGAAAAATAATGAAAAATTTAATTATTAGATGGTGTTAAAATTAGTTTAAATTGTTCAAATCATTAAAATTTCTGTTACGATTTCAAGGGTTAAAATAAGGCATGATAATTAGGTTCATTTGGAAAGTGCTAACATAAGGATGGCAGATGCTGTAAGTAAAACAGTTAAATAAATTTGATCAGGTTTTAAATTATAATGATGTGCCTCTTTTTGGCTTGGTGATGGTGTGGTTTATAGTTGGAAATATGCAGTTATTGTCACTGTCTGTTTGTGAGGACAGCTTTTCTACTAAGTAACAGGGTTGCAGAGTTGGATAGCAAATGATCCAACTTTGATTTACACCATATTACAAATAAATACCAGACACAATCTTAGAAAACTCAACACACAAGATGTACTACGACCCAATCCTAACAGACAAAACCACACACCACAACAGACCAGACATCACTCTTATCCTAACAGACAAAACCATACGCCACAACAGACCAGACATCACTCTCATGGTCCTAACAGACAAAACCATACACCACAGCAGACCAGACATCACTCTCATAGACAAGCAAAACAAAGTTACCTATATTATAGAGATACTCAGACATAAACAACATTCCTATGCATTCACCCAAAAAATTAGCAAATACACAGAACTTCCACAAGAAATTAAGTGTCTTTGGGAATGAAAAAGGTAGTCACAGTACCCATCATTCTCTCCTTCACAGGAGTAATCCCTCACACACACAAAAGCATCAAAACACTAGATCTACATCCAAAGACATACATAACACTACAAAAAGAATCTCTACGTGCAACATAGTAAGAAAGTTTCTCAGCACTGACACAGACAGTTAACACATGACATACATAACACTACAAAAAGCATCACTACTCAATACATGCAACGTTTCTCAACACTGACATAGACAGTTAACTCCCATTACAGTTGCTATGTCTTGACTTGTGTGTCCGGACATAGCACAATTAAACATCACAAGTAACTATGTCTTGACTCGTGTCCGACATAGCTGTGACCCAGAGATACTCCATGCCCACATTGATATACTATAACATAATAATACAAAGCTCTGTATCGGATCGATGAACACTTGTTGAACTTTATACTGTATTGACAGTTTATACTGTATGATATATTATGTAATCGATTAAGCAAAAAAGTGAAGTAAAATGATTTAAACTTAATGTTGCCAATTACAATTTACGGAAAATCACAAATTACTAGAGCAATAGTAAGAAAATTCTTATATTAAAAATAATTTTTTATTTTTTTTTCAATTTTCCAATTCCAGTTTACAGAAAATCATGAAGAACTAGAGAAATAGTAAGAAAATTCTTATATCAAAAATAACTTTTAATTTTTTTTCAATAAAGGGAATTATAAAGTCGCTAAATCTCTATATCAGCAATTTTAAACTATATATTTGTCATAAAAATAAACATTAAAAATCGCCAGATCTGGCAACACTAAGGCAGCACCATTCACATTAAAAATCACCAGATCTTGCAACAATAAAACCGCACCATTCATAAGGGCAAGATGTGCAGTGAAACCACTTAAAGGCACCATGTAGTTTTGAAAAGTGATCATATTTGTCTATATGAATTTATTAAATGAAAAACTTACATCAATCTAATACTTATTAATTAAAAAATGTATACAAATCATATTTTTCCACTTAAGTCGAATCTGCATTATTTTAAATGGAGGTCAAATGTTTTGTTCTAATAATTAGTTAATTAAATAAATCATATCTTTGCATTTAAGTCGAATCTGCATTATTTAAAATGATGAACAAATGTTTATCTTCGGATTTTCTCATTTTTTGACTAAATTTCAGTGAAAACAAAGCAATAAATGAACAATTAACAAATAATATTGTTTATTTTAATAGATTTAACCTAACATTTTAGTATTATCAGAGATTTTTTTTATTTTAAATGCGGTATTTTATAGTGGTGTATCGATTCTGATGATGACAACCGAATTTCTGATTACTATAAGTGGATGTATCGATTCTGATGACAATAACCAAATTTCTAAATATGGTATTTTATAGTGGTATATCGATTCTGATGAAAATAACCGAAATTCTGATTACTATAAGCAGAGTTTTCATAGTGCATTTTAATATGGATTATTCGGGACCATAAATTTTGATAACATTAAATATTTGATAATAATATTCATGATTACAATAAGCGCTTCTACTGTATTTGTATATGGATAGAGAATATCACAGATTGTACACATTTGGAATAATATGTAATAATTGTTTTATGAAGTTACATAGCATTATCATATATTGTCCATATCATAAGCAGCAGTTAATATAATTTTATTTTTATTTTAAAGTCATAGTACAGATCAGTAAATTTAAAGTATGAAAATATATCTAATATGATCAGTGGAAAAAATAACAAATGAAGAAAATTATGAAAATAATCAATTATTTATATTATATGAATATTGGTCTTAAAAAATAATTTGAATGATAAATTTTTTTATCAAATCCAATTGAGGATATAATATGCAAGAAAAATTTATTAAAATATTAATTAGAGATTATAATTTATTATGTAAAACAAAATATGATCTTTGATTTAAAAAAATTATAGTAGATAATTGATCAATAAAATATTGTTTTAATATAAAAGCAGAAATTATCTTTTTAAATCAAAAAATTGATATTTGTATGATGTATAAAATTGTATAATGGAACAACCAGCAGTGAAATAAAATTAACACTTTTATTAACAAAAACATTTTCGGTATATCTTCATCAATGACAGTTTAGGCTGCATTGAGTATGGCACAGAATAAACTCACTGACTTATAAAATTCAGGCTGAGAACTCTATGAAAAATATGTAGCACTCTTCCTTGGTAATAAATATGCAACCATTATTGAATCAAGTAAGATGTAACTCATTCAGACAAAGTGTTTCATTGAATATTAATGTGCAGTCATCCCCTGAAGTTATGTTATAGGTGGACCAAGATCAGAAATGTTATTTGAGATCGGTTTTCCCATAAATGCAATGTGAAAATGGAATAATTGGTTATAGAATGAAAATTTTCATCAAGAAACACACACTTATTCTATATTATGAAAGATTTACAAAAAATCAACTTTGATAAATCAAATGGTGCTTTAAGAAAAGAGCATTCATTTTTCAACTATAGTTAGGCCACTTGGATAATTGTTTATGCCTAATAATAGAAGTCAACATTCTATTGGGTTATTAGGAAAGGATTTCATGTATTTCTTTTTATAAGTAAACAAAACAAAATTTTCAAATATAAAGATATCTTTATCCAATAAAATAATTTCTATTTTTTGAACTTACAATCTTTTCCCATCAAGTCAGTAGTTTCGTGATGCCATCGTCAAAATATTTTTACAGTTTTTGACTAAAAATATGTTAAGTAATTTTTGACTTCATCAATATTTTCCAATTTTTTCTTTTAAAGAATTTTATAGTAACCAAAAGAAAAAAAAAAAAATAATAATCTGATGGCACAATATTTGGTGAATATATAGAGGATGAATTAGAACTTCTCAGCCAAATTCTTTTAATTTCTGCTGAGTCATCATGGCAATGTGTGACCTAGCATTATTGTTATTGAAAATTACACTTTTTCTGTTTGCTAGTGATGGTTGTTTTTTGTAATTTCCTCATTTAAATTGACAAGTTGACCACAATATTTGTTTGCATTAATAGTTTTGTTGTTTTTTAGTAGCTCATAATAAACTATTCCTTTAAAATCCCACAAAACACTGAGCAATGATCTTTTCTTGATGAAAATTTGGCTTTGGTGTTGGAAGCAATGCAAATTTCATTTAGATTATTGGTTTTTTCTTTCTCCATTATCATACAGGATCCGTTTTCCATCTCCAGTTACTATTCTTTCCAAAAATGGCTCAAATTTAAGATGATCAAGCAGGGAAATCCATGGTACAACTTGAACCATTTGATTTTTTTCAGACAGTTCATGTGCAACCCAGACATCATACTAAATAACCTATCTTGTTGATTCCCATTGTTGTTTTTGATACAAGTATTTAAGCAAGTTCTCTTGTTGTTAATTGAAGGTTAGTTATAATCTGTGTGGAGATGTAAAGGTCATTAATGTCAAATGTCCAAGTGTGACTCATCTTCCTAGCTCAAATTTCCTTCTCAAAATTTTTAAATCACTTCTGACAGATGCACACAGATAATGAATTATCTCCATAAACATTGCATATATTTTTTGTTGCATCAATTAGAGAATGTCCTTTTTTAAACTTGTATAATATTATATATAGCATATGAATTCTATCAACACTCATGATGAAAATGAAACTAACTAATGTGACACTGTCTTTATTTTGAGAAAATAATAAACTTTTATGATATTTGCAATGCCATCTTTCAAGGACAAACTAAACTAAATAAAATTTTGACATTCTGACTACTATAGCAACACTTATTGACAACTGCAAAAAAAAATAAAAATGCAAATTTTCCAAACAACCCAATAATAGAAATATCTATTATTCAATAATCAATAATTATTATAATATTACTAATAATTATTATATTAACAATAATAGCAAAAATCTAAATCTAATCAAGTGCTATTATTGCTTTTATTAGCAATAATTGCAGTTAATTATTGCTAATAAAACTGAATGTTTTTAAGTCACGACTTTTGATCTTAGCTTAAGAAAATCAAGTACTCCTCTTTTCTTTCAGAATTTTCTAAACACAAGCAAACATCCTCTTTATTTCTTTACCTTGCTGTTGCTGATCATTACTCATTTGAATCAATGTTCTAAAGAATCTTGATGCAGCTTCACTCAACCATAAAATAATAGTTAAATCACCTAATCCAGCAATAAGAAACATTTTCATACAGTTTTGATTTGATAAAAGCAAAACACAATAAATTAATATGAGGAAATAAACCAATTTCTCATTTTGAACTCCAAAATGGACTCAGAACTGAGGTCATAGAGAAAGAAAAGACTTATAAGTATCTTTGCTTCTTATAATCAAATTACATTAATCATAAACAAATTAAGCAAAACTTACAGAAGAAATACCTTCATAAATTAAATAATACATTACAAAAATCACACTTGAATGGAAAAGATATCAACATTTCTATTACTATTTAATCATGAATAATCCATAAAATAATAATAATAATAAAATTAATAATATTTTATTTACCTGTATTATATCATTATAGTATTCTATTTCTTTCTGATAACACTTTGCAGTTTCACTTCTTGAAGATTTTAAACAAAGTTTAGTTGCTTCTAGTTGCTCATTAAGATGTTGAATTTGACTTTTTAAAATATCTTCAGACATTACTTTGTATCTAAAAGAAATGAAAAAGATAAATTACACTAAATTTGTTTATAAATACAATAAAATCACCATGAATTTCTTATAATAAAAACAATAAAATGAAATAGATTTTTTTCAGTTATTTTGATGATAACTATAAATTTCTATAAAAATCAAATGTGGTTTTTCCTTATATATTTTGATTTTATAATAATTTTCATTACAGTTATTTAAGTCCTAATTTATGAATATGGAGAATGCCTGAAAAATGTTTATAAATCAAATTCTTATAAATCGGGGCTGTCCAATTATAATGAACCCGAGGGCCATAGCTGTGTTTACTAGAGATATGGAGGGTCACAGTTACAAAACAGGGGGAGGGGGCTTTGATACTTGATACGCTATTGTCTCAACAAATGGAACGCATAAATATAACGCTTTTTGGAAACCAATTTGTTAACAAACCTATTACAAAATTATATTTACCAGATTACATCCAATAAACATGTTAATAAAAAGTTATAAAATGTAAATTGTTAAAAAATATAAAAATAGCATTATGTACCTAATGTGATAAATGAGGGCAGGCAGCAGCATTTAGCAGGGCTGGATATTTACATCCATTCCTGTTGTAGCTATCTGCAGAATAGTAAAGAAGAATCTCCAAGGCAGGTTCCAAATCATTCTGAACTATCTTCAAGTTAGAAAATGCACTTTCATACAAATAAGTACTACCAAAAGTTGATATTACTTTCCGACCAAAATCACAAAAGTTCGGAAAGCGTTCATTAAACACAGCAGTTTACCCATGTGATTTGTTATGAAAAAATCATTTTCCCACCGCTATTAATATACTCGATTTTCATTTTCTATTTTACGTTTTTTCTTACTCAATTTCACAAATTTCACTTATGGTAAAATAAAAATAAAATTAAATTAAAACATAAAATAAAATTAAATTAAACAGTAAAATAAAATTAAAACAGAATCTCACAACTACGGATCACAAAGTCACTGAAATGGTGAGAGTTAGAAACCAAAAAATAACTAAAATACAATCATAATTCAAAACTATAAACTGAAATAGCTAAAACTAAAATTGACATGATTGAAAGTCTTATAAAAATATAATATCATCGATAGCTTGTTGATTGTTAAATAATTACTAATAATTAAGAAAAATTAATTAGGTGAGTTAATATAATTCAATTTTAGGATTCTTTTTATTAATCTCTTAAAAAAAGTAATAAATAAAAGTGGAAAAAAAAACATTAAAAAGTAATATTATATCACAAATCCTGAAAGCCTCGCGGGCTGCACAAAATGGCTTGGCGGGCCACCTTTTGGACAGCCCTGTTATAAATCAAGGACTAAATTACCATACATTTAAATGGCAGAAATTCTCATTTTTAGACTCAGCATTAAATTACAATGCTAAGTCTGAAAATGATACCTGTTTTCATTGAAATAGCCTGAAATACCATCCTATTATATAAATGATGATAAAATTACTTCCATAATTAGTGTTAATTGTCATAATATAGCATAAAAAAGCAGTTTTTTAAAGAAAGACCTTACCCCAGCAGCTGGCATAAAAATATCACATGTATTCCCATCTGTATAGACCATGCAGTAAAGCTATCATTTAGGAAATTAAAAGATTTAGGCTTAATTTTGGAATTTACTTCCACAAGACAGAAATAATTCTGAAAAAAAAATTTTTTTGGGGAAGGAGAATATCTACAATACCTGGAGATTTCTGGACATTTCAAGAGAATTAACAACCATACCTACAATGATCCCACAATTTAGTACGTTCAGGCTGGAAAGTGATATAAAAACTATAAGTAAAGAAATTTACCCAATAAAACTTAATACCTGTTGCTGTTTATTTTTAAAAGATTCTTTGCAAAAAAATATTCACAATAATTCACTACAAACATTATAAAAAGTAAATGATATAATGTGCAATAGTCCTGCTATTTAGTAATTAGTTGGATGACATGGAAATGGCATTAAAAAATCCAATGATATAATATGCTATTGAATGTTTTATCAAAAATAAAATAAAACATATACAATCTCTCCCTGACTTATGCAAATTCAACTTTACATAAAAAATTTCTGATAATTTTTTTGCAATAAAAAAATTTATATATGTAAATAGAGTTTTGCAAATAAAGCATAACAATACCACCAGGAGGACAGTATATTTTTTTGGCACTATTCTCAGGTGGTTGCTGTTATAAAAATCAAAAATTATTGTTCTACTTTCTCCTTTGTTTCTACTCCACATAAAATTTGTATTTCTAAATTAATAAAAATAAACAAACAAGATGAGAAATTATAGTAATGATAAAATATAGGGTATTTACAACATTTAAAAGTTTATTTTACTTAATTTATGTTTTATATATATTTTTTGTTGATATTAAGTAATAGTAGGAAAGGAAGGCTTTACACTTATGAAGCAATTTCTACAGCACATGTGAGCAGACCAGATATCAATCTAATAACTTTTATTATTAAAAATAAAAAAAATTTTTTTTTTATTTTTGACCTATGGACCTGTGGAGTGATGCCCGCCCCGCGGGCCCCACCCCCAATGAGCCCTAGGCCCGTGTGGGGATATGTGGTTTTGACCCCATGGCCCGTGGGGATATGAAACACCCACGGGCCATGGGGTGAGGCTGCACCCAACAGGGACAAAGAGACCCTTGTCGGATAGAGGCTCACTCTCAACGGGCCCGGGCCTTTGGGGCCTGGTTTCATCTCCCCGGTGGGCTGCACCCAGTTTCATCTCCCCACGGGCACCGGGGTCCCCGTGGGGTGGGGCAGCACACCCGCACAGCATGATGAATGGTTATAATTTTTTTTGTGATAAAATATAAGCAAATTTCATTTCAGATATGTAAGATATCACCATCGTAATTATGGATATAGAACAGGCTTAACTGCAAATTCAACATAAAATTTCCTTTAAAATAAAACATCCAATGAAAAGATCAGCTAAATAGTATCCTGTATCATAATCAGTAATAATTCTTTTAGCTAAGTATAAATAAGGTTTGAAATGATCAGCTAAACAGTATCCTGTATCATAATCAGTAATAATTCTTTTAGCTAAGTTTCTGTAAAATCCAATAATAGTAATGCAGGTAAGTTATCTGTCGCCCCTTTCTTTGACACTTAGCGCAGAATTATAAAAGCCAAATCTTCAACCACTGCGCTACTGACACATTTGAAAGTTAATTAAATTTTAGATTATATGAACTCAATACTAACTTCTTGTGCGATTTTCTCGACAGTGCTAGAGTGTGCACTTTATTACTCACACATTATATTGTCCAAGGGGACTACTACAAGTATGCGCAATTTCAAACAAATCGGTGACCTGAATGTCTGAACCTCCCCTTGTAAGAAGTACGTGGGGAGCGCTGTTTCTCGACTATCAGTCTGGCCGATATAGGATCTTTATGGGTCTTTATGTACATAAAAATTCTCGGGCAAGCTGGGTTGGGTATTTTCTTTCTATTAATAAAAGACGGGATGTTGGATTTCTTAAGGAAACTAGCAACTTTAGCAGACAACTTCATAGTAGGGTCAGTGGCTAAAACTTCAGCTTCCAAATCTCTGACAAACTGCAGTATGAAATCGTTGTATCTGTCTTTCTTCAACATTACCAATTTCTTAGATTTGTCATCCTGAGTCACAACAATATGCTGGTCTAAAAGCCAACTTAAGATTTGTTTAATATTCTTATAATTCGGATCCATACCTTTCAGGATGGGCTCTTTCTTATCAGAGTGTATCCTTCTATGTTCTGCGACAAAATACCATCTAATATGTTCTGCCTCTAAATCATCTAGAGGTTGGATTAATCTCTCTAAAGTTGGAATGTCCTGTACTATGTTAGTATGGTCAAAAATACCACATGCGGGACCCATTTGAATTACATCCTTTACAAACTGCGGGATTTCAATGTCGTCTACAATGGTTAGAACATCTTCAGGGGGAGAACTTGTTTACGGTTGGGCTTAAGCTGTTTGCAAAAATTCCATTTAAGCTTCTTAATATGCTTAAGTCTAAGCTACATTTTAACATTCATCATTATTTGATCAATAACATCAAGTTTTTGCAATACTATGTGATTATGTGTAGAAACAATATCTTCCCTTAGTTGCAAAGCTTGTGCCCGTAAACTAAAATATTTCCTTTTAGCGTCAGTTATCGCAGTCCGGAGACAAATCCTTTTAGTATTCATAAGGACTTTCTTAGAGTGAAAGACATTCTTGTGCTATTATGTTATAAGACTTTAATAGAGGATAATAAGCAGTATGGTATTTTGTTATTAAATGATTGTATAATGGATTAAATATTTATATAATGGATAAAATTGTAAAATGAGTGTGTTTAAATCAAAGGAAATTTGATATTAAAAGACAATGTGTTACTAAATAATTATTTTGTTTTAATATTTTTAAATCTTATTTTGATACCAAAAATTATTTTAAAAATAATTTATATTTTTAATTATTTTGAATATTTTCATTTTAAAGTAACATTTTTTTTTATATTTTAGATATTTCCTTTAGATTTAGATTGTGTATCATGTTTTCTTACAATTGAGCATTTGAGCCTTCTATGCAAGAATAGAAACATGTCTTCACCTTATGCATTAGATGCTGAAAACAATTCATCAGCTTCTCCACTTACTACAGACTTACATCAATCTATTCTTTCTGCAGCTAGATCAACACCAGATATGATGATGTCTCAAACTTCACAAATTTCACAGTCTTTTGAAACAAACATTCAAGTAATACCATATTCATATGATATAATGAAAATACTTCCTAAATGTCAACAAACAGAATTATTATTTTCTACTTTTATTCAAAGTAAGATATAGAATTTAAAACTTTAAATTAATTGAACAAAAGCATTTAAATCTATCTCAATCTCAAAATTAATTCTAAAAAGATACATTCCTAATTGAGATATATTTAAATAAGCTTTCATTTTCTATTAATGAATCTCTTAATCATCAATATTATAATATTTTATTTCTTTTTGATGATAAATATTGAAATCTTTAAATATTATTCTATTACTTTTAAAAATATTCATATGTACATTCCCGTGCAAAAAGTTTGTCAGGTTCTGTGTAGGGGAGAAAGTGGCTGACTCACTATCGAGATTACTAAATGGTAAGATCATTTCAGACACTATCACAGTCTGTTAAAAACCATGGAGAGGACTTTTTAATCCAAATATTCCTAATATAGTCTAATTTTACCCTTAATGACCTATTTTAGAATTAAATTGCCACATTAACAATTATTTTTAATTTTACTACAGTGTCATCATCTGTTATTTAATAATTAAACATAATTTTTACTACTTTCCCAAAATAAAAAAATTTGTCTTGGCCTGGAGTTGAACCAGGATCTTCATGGTTACTGTCCCAACGTCTTAACTAGTTAGATTACCAAGACATCAGCAGATTTCCAATTTCAGAATGTATATAATGTAAGTCATTTAGGAATTATTAGACTAAGCCTATATTAGCTCTAATAGTTGATAATTTTAAAAGTGGCTCCATATCCTGTGAACATGATATGACTAAGATTTAACCACCTGCTATTTCTACCTGAGTTTAAGTTGCCAGTAACTCCCCAATTATTTTCCATCTCAATTCATTGATTAAATAATATCTATTAACCATATTCTAAAATTCTGATTTCTAGATTTTCTAGAATTGATAAGGAATCTTATGTAGTTATGATGCAGTTGATTTTCATAAACCAAATATCATAGAAACAATTTGCATTCTTTATTCTTATTTTGTGTTGCACTCTATGTAATATATGTACATTAATTATTGCATATGCAACTACTTTATAAATTATTGCCATTTTTCTGTTTGTTCCTTAATCTTTGGAAATCAGTATATTTATTAAAATAAAATTTTAAAATTTTGATTTCTAAGAAACATATTTGTATAATGCCTATGATATTATTGGTACCCTTTATATTTTTCCATTTTGACAAGCTGTGTTTTATTCAATTTGAAAACTTTTGCTTGTTATAAATATAATTTTGGTATAAATTATACTTGTTCTTATAAGCAGGATCACATATATCTATGCCTTATATATCAAGGTAAACCTGTAGAGTGAAACTTATTCTAGGTGAAAAATTGTAATTTCTCTAGAGAAAAGATAATCAATTTCCATATAAATCATTTCTATGCTTACAATTATGCAAGCACAATTAATACACTTAAAATTAAACTAAAAATACATTACTATATCAAAAGCATGCTTCATTTTTTAATCATATAATTATTTGTGAATTTTTATAATAATTAACAGAAATGAAACAACAATTTAAGTATGTCTTTTAACAAAGTTGCATTAATAATAACAGATAAACAGATATCAAATAATACAATTAATATTTTAATATTATCAATATAATAATTTAATGATTTATATAGTTTTATAATTGTTATCAGTGCCGTAGCTACTGCTCTAAGTGCCTATGGCTCAAGATATAAAAGGCACCTTTGTACGGAATAAAAACAGGCAAATCAGCAAAATTTTTTTTGTAATTTTTCTTTATTAATTATTTATTTAATATGTGTGAAGGAGAAATCGGGATATAATATGTAACTAATAAAAATTGTCAGCCACAGATTCAGCGATTATTATTTTACACACATAAAATTTTATAAAACAAGCTATTACAGAAGCTTCACCTTTCATGTTTTGATTTCTGAAAAATTATTTATTATTTCTTTAAAATTGGTTTCTGAAAAGAAATCACTTTCAATTGATAGTATTGCTAAATTGGTCAATTGATTTTGAATCATCGTTGACCTTAAATAATTTTTAATTTACTGAATCTTCGTTCTCCAGTAGCAACAGTAACGGGTAACGTGAGCATGATACGTAGTGCAAAGATTAAATATAGATATAATTCACAAAGGTTCCATTTTAAAATTCCTTCTAAAATTTCTCTGCAGTATCAAGAGGCACGGCAGTGACTCTAAGCCAAGTACAGTAATCACTAACTGACTATTATTACCAGAGTCATTACAGCCAAAATTCATTTGCCAGATTAACAGGACCTTCTTCAGACTTCTCTGAAGCCACATATCTAGCAGCAACATCATAAACTGCAATCTTGGATAGTTAAAGAACTGAATTATTTCGGAAGATGAACGTCAATCTTGGATAGTTAAAGAACTGAATTATTTTGGAGGGTGAACGTCCAGCTGGATAGTTAAAGAACCGAATTATTTCGGAAGGTGAACGTCCAGCGCCTTAAAGAACCGAATTATTTCGGAAGGTGAACGTCCAGCGCGAAGGCCTAAATTATTTAGGAAGGTGAACATCCAGCGTGAAGGCCTTTGATTATCGCTGCTCTCCGATTATATTCTGCACTCGATCTTAACTAATCCCTATTTTGTACTTATCCTCAAACGCATCGTCTGACTGGCTTACTAAAACGTCCGCATCGTCTGTCTGGCTTACTGTCAGCAGCATCGTAGCGCTGACATGTCTGTCTGGCTTACTAAAACGTCAGCAGCATCGTAGCGCTGACGTCAAATATGGCGGGAAATTCAATTTAAAATTTGTCCGGATTTAGCTGGTGCACCCTGTAGGGAAATTCAATTTTAAATTTGTCCGGATTTAGCTGGCACACCCTGTATGTATACTTAGATTAAAAGAAATATTGAAAATATTTCTTTATTATATGTCTGTCTATCCAGTGGCAATTTAACGGCGGGCGCACCAGGCACATGCGCGGGGCCCCGACTTCTGGGGCCCACAAAACCCCAACTTTACACATTTTTCTAATGCAATTATAATTACATACAAGTTTTCGATCATTATATTCGCTTATTTTCATTGACAACCAAAACCAAAATACAATGCAAACAGTTACCGTTTGCCGAATACAAATACTACACTTGCAACATGCAAAAAGTTTATAGTAATCTACTTCACTTTTTACTACCTTCTTGCATGTATTCTTAATATGTTTACATTCAACAAATAAAACGTATTTGCTACTTTGTAGTTACAAGGGTTTCTCCTGCAGACTTTCAATATATGCCGTTGTTTTTTTGTATTCTGTGTGTATATTTAAATATTCAGGTAAGTTCAAATTATGTTAAAATAAATTTAATTCCTATTTTTGAAATTATAAAGACGACGGAATCGACATGAGAGCATGAGACTATAAAAATCTACAAGGACCTTTTATTTAGCTTTTGTAAACGATTCAGTAATAATAATAAATTAGGCACAGAGCTTAAGTTTAAAATAACATTTGCATCAACATTCCCCCACCTTAAGATAAAATTAATTCCTGTTGTTACATCAGCTCCTAGATTTTCGTACTTTATGAACAATTTTGATTTTAATTGATTATTAGTTTATTGCACTGTGAGGACCGTGATAAATATGATTTGCAATTTCTATAAAATGAGATGAATTAATACGGAGAACAAAGAAGCTAAAGAAGGAAGAGACGAATTATGAGAATCGAGGGGAAAATAAACAACATCGGGGTGGCACTGCCCTGCACGTAACTTCGTTCCCATCAACATAAATCCCGAAAAGAAAACAAGGGTTACGTTGGCAGTGGGTACCGTGTTTGTGCAGGTGTCCCAAGAAGGAGCTAACCATAATAAACAAAATTTGAAATACGTTGAGTTCGAGAATCTTAGGGCAAAAATCAGATGTTTAGTCCTGATCCTAGCGGCATTCTTCAAGGAGTCGACCGCCAGCCTCCGTTGAAGAAAAACGCAAGGAATCGACCTCCAGCCTCTGTAATAGATGGAGAACGAAATGTCAGTATCGGTCAGAGATCAACATGATTGGAAGGATGATTGTCGTTTAGTTCCCTTTCACAATTGGCAATTCCTAATTTTCACAAAATTGGAACAAGCCTGCAAATATTAGTTCCAAACTTCTTGCCACCTGCATCGGCAGAGAAGACTAAAGGAAGCTACATTACAGGAGAATCGCATCAATCTCTCCCCACTAATGGCTTTACAACTGTCACCCGTTTCTGCTGAGACAAGACAAGATACTGCACCTCAGATCCTAGGTTCCATACAGAAAGAGTCAAGTTCGGATGGGAGTGAGCACTGCTTTGGAGAAGGAAACACCCCCCAAAACCACACACACTGACCACCATCACCACCACATTTATAAATGGTCTGCCAAGATAAAAGAACTATCAGAACTGCTGAGAAGTGAGAATTATCAGTGTTGTGCCACAATATTGTCAAAGTTTAAGTTCATCCGGATTCTTCAGATTATTCAAGGTATTTGTCCTCCCTTTTTGGGATATGATGCAATTCTCTCTTACTTAAGAATAAAGGTCCAAGGTATTAAATATATTTTTCTTTTCATTTGTTGCTAGGAAAATGAAACGACATCGATCGGGAGCTGAATAAAGAAATATTAAAAAAAGATGTGAGCAAGTTTCCAACAAACAGAAAGTATCATTGGACAAATTTATAACTGGCTATCATAATTCGAGCAACAATAAAGAACAAGGTGTCCGTATCTATCAAAAAAAAAAGAGTTAGTTGAAGTTAAAAACCAAAGTATAGAAAAAAGCAACAATGACGAAGAAGATGAAGACTCAATCAATAGTCAATCCGAAGAAACACCAGTGTCACCAGTAGAAAAAAATACAGAAGAAAATCCTCTAGAAATTATTGAAATGCAAACGGAAAATATTCCATTTGAAGTTACACTAAGAGATATTGCTCTCTGGCCTGACGTTTTAAATGAATAAATGGTTGAATTTCTAATTTCAAATAAATCAAAAAGTATAGGCGATATAACTACACTTAAATCAATTTATAAATATGGTGATCGCACTTACTTCAGAGGCTCGTCTAAAGACCATTTTTACTGAAAAATATCCAACGGTGAAAAAGAAGAAAGGACTTGGCTAATTTTTTCCGAAACATCCAAATTAATTTATTGTTACCCATGCAAAATGTTTTCGGCCTCAAAGACTAAGTTGATTACAGGATTCCAAAATTGGAAACATATTGGAATAACTTTGTCCGAGCATGAAATGTCAAAGGAACACGTTGCTTCAATGTGTACATTATACAAGCGTTCCACTATGTTAAATCGTATCGATATTCAAAATCTGCAAATTTACATTGCAAAAAGAAAAATATTGGAGAGAGGTTCTGCAAAGAATTGTATCTATGATAAAATTCCTGGCAAGTTTGGGCATTGCTTTTCGAGGCCATAATGAGAATGCAGCATCTTCGAGAAAAGGTAATTATTTGACTTGCTTAGAGTATTTGAGCGAATACGATGATTTTTTAAAGTTACACTTACAAAAGTATGGAAATCAAGGTAGCGGACATGTAAATTACTTATCACATCAGACGTGTGATGAACTTTTGCAAATAATTGCTGATTCCCTTATGGCACACATTGTGGAGGAAATAAAATGTGCAAAATATTATAGTATTATTTTAGATTCTATACCCGATGTTGTGCATGTGAATCAACTTACTTTTGTAGTGCACTACTTGTCATCAAAGGGGGATATTAAAGAAAGATTTTTAAAGTTCTTCCCTATAGAAAGACACGATGCGGAGTATCTAGAAGAAACAGTTTTATCTACCTTACAAAATTTGTCAGTGGATATAAAATTTTGCCATGGACAATCGTTCAACAATGCAGCAAATATGTCGGGCAAGTACAATGGCCTTCAAAGAAGAATAAAACAACATTCTTTATCAGCAACGTTTATTCCATGTTCTAGTCATTCACTTAATTTAGTTGGTAATGTTGCTGCAGAGAGTTGTTGTAATGCTTCCAGATATTTTTTATTCGTGCAAAATGTTATGCAATAAATTAGATAAAGGTTCTTATACATTAAAGAAATTGTCAGATACAAGGTGGTCTGCCAGGGCTGATGCAATTTTAATGTTAAAATGTGGCTACAAAAATATGAGAAAGGCATTAAATGAGATATGCAATTTCACAAATGAAAAAAAAAAAAAAATGTTATTGAAACAAATTCATTATTTAAAAAAATGAATGATTATGAAACTGCTGTAATCTATGGAATAAAATTTTGCAAAAAATCAATGCAACAAGTAAATCTTTAACAACTGTGCAGTCAATAGATTGTAAAGGTGCATCATTATTAAAGTCTAGAAATTTTTATGAATGAAATCAGACATAATTTCAACGAAATTGAATAGGAAGTTAAAGAACTAACAGATAAAACATTTGAAGATGATTGCAAGCGAAATGTTAAAGGTGCATCATTATTAAAAAGTCTGGAAATTTTTATGAATGAAATCAGACATAATTTCAAAGAAATTGAATAGGAAGTTAAAGAACTAACAGATAAAACATTTGAAGATGATTGCAAGCGAACATGTTCAGAAAACCCAAAGAATTTTTTTGCACAATGTACTCTATGTATTATGCTATCATTTAATAGCAGAACTGAACAGACGCAGAAAAATCTATGAAAATGTTATAAGTAATTTTCGAGTTTTTTTTGTATTTACATTGTGTGCAGAAGAAAAGAAAAAATGCGTCAATAACTTAATAGAAATGTATAAAGATAACATTGATTCAAATAGTTTTAAAGATGAGTTGGAACAGTTTTTAAACTTTTTAGATAAAGAAGACAAGCAATCAATTAATAATATGTACAAAAAAGCATTAGATATGAAAGCAACTTTTCCAAATGTGGAAATTATTTTGAAAATTTTGTTAACCATGCCAATTTCAAACGCATCGGGGAACACTCATTTTCTTGTATGAAAAAAGTAAAAAATTACCTTAGGAATTCAATGTCAGAAGAAAGATTAAATAACATGGCTATTTTATATATAGAGAGTGATTTACTTAAAAGTATTGACTGTGAAGATATAATGGGCAAGTATGCAAAAGCTAGAAAAAAATTTATTTAAATGTTTTCATATTTTTATTTTTTTTAAATTATATTAAATTTTTTGGAATAATATATAAATAGTACATATGTTTTATATATTTAAAAATATGGTCAATATGTATTTTTATTCCTTTGATTCTCTCGTTTTTTTTAAGGGGTCCAATATTTCCTTCTGCGCCCGGGACCTCAACCAGTCTTAATCCACCACGGTGTCTAGCCCATCATGCTGCGTCCTATGAGAGGTAGTCAGAGAGGACTGAACATCACATAGCTCAATCCCGATATACTTGCTTTGCTTCCATCACATTCATACAATTCTCTCTCTCTTTCATACATGCTCTGTTATTTCTTCTATTTGACACTAATTTTTGTTAAGAGGTTAGTGTTCCAGTACTTCTTTTTTTAGCACTACACACCACTGGTGCTAACATAATATGGTATGAATGAGTAGGGAGACAATAATATAAGGCAACAGTTTTGTGTGAGAATTAAAGAAAGCATATCAGGATAGTTTGCAATTGAGGAAGATGGGTTAATGATGTGTGATATTCTCATGGCTATTTAACTTGTACATGGACATGTATGAAGGAAAAATGTGAAAAAGTTGGGCCAAAGACTGGTGATAAAAATGTGCTTTTTGTTGTATGCTGATTACACTGTTCATCTCTCTGAGAGTAAAAAAGGTTTGATGATACTTGTTGCAAGGTTTAATGAGAAATGTAAGAAGAAACAGATGAGAATGTAGGAAAAATGAAACTGTATTTGAGAAAGAGGAGGAGGAGTATACATGTGAGAGACTGAACTTAATGGAATAAGCCTGAGCAGATGAATGTATTTGTGTTCATGAGAGGTATGTTTAAGAGAGTGAGTTACATTGATAGAGAGGTTGTTAAAAGACCAATGTTGGACTGAAAGTTATGGATACATTTGAAAGATATGCTAGGAATGAGAATTTGTCACAGATTGCTAGGATACTTTGCATTAAGTGTGCTGTCCCTACATTGATATATGAGAGTGAAATCTTATGATGTGAAAGGTACAGAAAGCACTTGAATGCAGTAGAGATGAGATACTTGAGGAGTGTAGCTGGAATGATACCATATAAATATTTTGAATGACAGGACACAAAAGCAATATGGAGTGAATGAGTAGAACAGTTGACAAAGTATATGCTGGGCAGAATAATAAATATGGGATAGGAAGGCTGAGGAAAGTAGAGGAGAGAACAATTCAATGAACATCTCAAGATATAAGTAAGAGGCATATTTATATGAAAAAGAGGATGACTATGATGGAAACTGATATGATATGTAGGGATATGTACACAATATTAATATATGTGTGCCTGATCAAAAGTATGTAAGGAGGAATTTCCCATCTCTTCTGCTTTTTTTATTTAAGTACTCTTTTCTCTCATAATGACATGAACATGATGATATCTTTGCCTTCTGATTTAGAGATGTATTTTCTTTTTTACAGAATTATATAGGATAAAGCAAAAGTAAAGAGAAATATCAATAACCAAGGGCACAGTAGTTTCTGAAAACTGGTCATTAATCATATTCTTAAATCTGTATAAATTCCACAACAGCAATCAATTCCATCTTCCTATCTTCATTAGACTCAATACAAATTCTAACAGAACTATCTTCATCTCACTTACTGGTTAGTATTAACATTATGCTTATTTTTCTTATTGTTGGTTGGTTGAATTTTTTATTTCTTTTGAAGTATTTTAAGCATGAATTTGTAGTTGTTAGTAAACATTCTATTGGGTTGTTTGGAAAGTAATTTCGCTTTTTTCATGAAAATGAATGACAATTTTTTTATAGTATATAAATATTTTAATTAATTATATATTGACCATTTTGGTCCAACACATGTTGCCATCTTTCTGGTAGTAGCATGATTCCATGCTCTTAGAATTTCTGATCTTTGCTTGCAAAAACCTGAAGCAAGTGATTTTTGACATCCTCATTTAAACTAAGTGTTTTGCCATCTAAAGAATACTGTAAAGACCAGAATAAGTAATAATTGGAGGGTGCCAGATATGGTGAGTATGGAAGCACATCCTATCCAAGCTGTAACAGCTTCTGGTGAGTCATCAAACTTGTATGAAATTTGGCATTGTCATGGTGAAACACTAGCCTTTTCTGCTAATCAATTCTGGCCTCTTCTGTTTAATGGAATCACTCAGTTTGTCCAATTGGTGACAGTACACTTCCAAATTGTGGAAATGTATGGAAGAAGCTCAAAAAAAAAAAAAAAAAAAATCAATTCCCTTGAAATCCCACTAAACAAAGAACATCATTTTTTGATGAATATGGGGTCTCGGAGTGCTTTGAGCCGGTTCATTTCTTCTGCTCCATGACGACTTAGGTTCAACTTTATTGTAAACAATTCGTTTTTCATCAACAGTTATGAAACGTTTGCCACATTGCATTTCTAAGAGTATGCCACAATTTGTGATAATTACTGAAATCCAAGTTATTTCGTCAGCCGGATGGCCGCGTGGTAAAGCTTTGGCTTACCACCCTGGAGGATCCGGGTTCAAATCCGGGTCCCACACCTCCAATTTTTCAGGAGGGGTCCGGGCCCGGCCTGTTGAACCCCATCCTTCAACCATCCGGTTGACCCCATCATAGGTGCTGGCCAGCCTGTGATGGGAGCTATAAATGGCCGCCGCCAGATACAGAATATCCCATGAGGATATGGCGGCGTAATAAAACTAACCCTAACCAAGTTATTTCCGATTTTAGAAAAACGAACAACCAATGGTAGATACAGTGCTCGCCGATATAACGCCGTCAATTATATCGCGGGGGTCCCTTTGAAATTGATTTTGAGGAAAATACAATACATAATTGACATTCTTGTCTTTTTAACTTTTAATCGCCATCTTTCAACAATAATAAAAACCAAACTAACAATTTCTAGAACTGATTTCATCAAATATTAATAGCGAAACATGTCTGGCTTGGTGTATGGATATCACTTTTGCAATAGAATCATTGCACTGATTTTTATAAATGGATATCGTTAAAGAGATTTAATCTTTGGATTTCTGCGATAGAGTAAAATTTTATATCGTGTTAATAAAAATTAAAATTGTAATTCCTCTAAAAATATGAATCCCCTCAGGTGGAGCTGTAACATAATAATGGCTGCCATCCTACTATTCTTTTAATTCTTTAAACGAGTTTGGCGTTTTTCTAGTGATATTCCAACAACAAATGAATCACAAAATTTCCGCTGATTTAAATGATCGGATTATGTCTAATTATTACAATTTATGATAAGAATTTGAATTCATATTAATAATTCTGATAGTAGTCCTTCAATTTCAAAATATTTCTGAAAAAAAAAACTTTTTTATAATATAATTCAGTTTCGGATAAAATTTACATTTTTTTTAAAATTTAATTCTTGTGTTTCTGATCGATGTTGACGTAAATATATGAATTAAATGACAAATTAATGTCACAAAAAGATTATTAGCTATTCACACCTGTTTCCTTTTGGTTATTAAAGAATACCAAATAAGCATCTAGGTTTATCGTGCTCAACAGTGTAAAATTAGAAATTTTTAGACTGTTAGAAAATCACTGAATTAGTAAATAACTATTCATCAGTTATAGCGTCATTATAACGCGGGTTTGCGGGTCCCTACCCCCAAATCGGGATGCATTGTATTTGCCTATTGGGTATTTATAAACAAAATCAGATGAGATAGTGGCCTCCCACTTTTCTGACATTTTCATTTAAAGTGAATACAGTATTTTGTTCCAGTTCGTTTCTAATTGCCCGATTGCTGCCAATGGAAACGGATTTTGAACCATCTTGTCTTTCCAATTGGCTTTACGCATATTAGTGTACGGTAACAGTACTTAGAATGCAATGCGTCAATTGTATACAACACGATATTTTTTTTTAAATCTTTAATGTTAATACAGTACACAGAAAATATTCGAATATATTTCTTTTACATTAAAAAATATTTAAAAGCTAAGATCCAATGATACCAGTTAATAAAGCAATCTTTTTTAAGAAAAAATAACTATTGTATACATTTTCTCAAAACATAGTACTATAAACACATAATAGATTTTATTTATAACTGTCACACTGATGTCACTATGCGAAAGTTATGATTCCATTTCTATTACAAAACTGCTCGAGGTAGAAATCCGAAACTGCACCCAATTTATGACGAATATAAACAAACATTTTCGACAATAAATTCGGATCTAGTATTACTGTTTTGGACATTTAAAAATATCACTGCTATCAAGTTATTCTATAAAAGATTCGACCCCTCTAAGAAGTCCTATGTAAATTTTCTATTTATTGTTATTTTCTGTAGGTAACAAGAGATCGTTATGATGAGTATTACTTGTCTTAGGTAACCAACATTTGGATAACTATACGTTACGTACGGAAGTTTAATAAACTTTGAAATAAAATAAATTCTTAAAGACGAGAAAATACTTTCGAAAAAACACACTGATCGAATGCGAAAAGATTTAAAACAAAACTTTTTAATTCTGTTCCAAAATTCAATGCACAGCCACATTGAAAAGATGATGGATGAGAATGTATTCCGAATCTCCTTTATATAATTAGTAGGCTTCGGTGTGGTTTAAGAGACTCAGGAAAAGTTGTATCAGATAAAGGAGGAATGTTACTGTAGATCAACTTTCAACTAGGCTAGCCACTAAATTTTGTAAAGAAGTCTGGCCTCGAATAATAATTTCCTTTCTAAACACAGTATTTCTATTCTAACTTTTTATATCATATCGAATTTTCAATTTTTATCGCCTGTCAAAAATTTTTCTCGCTACACACCTAAAACTTTATTGATATTTTACATTATAAGGAAAGCCAAATAGTTAAAGTCACTAAAGATTTATATTTGACTTTAAAAGGCGAATTTTTCTTGTAGTTACGCGTTTTATAACACATTGCATTATGTGATGATTGAATGACTGAAGAGGATTGTGTCATTCAATCATCATATAATGCGCATAAAAAGTTTCAAATTTTCGTAGCGTTACCATTGACACATTTATGCTGTTATTTTTTAGATCTTTTAAGATTTATTTCATTAATTTCCTGTAATATTTAACTATACCACTGCTCAGAATGTTCGTGTGCAGAACAATTAATTATGAAATATTAAACGTTGAATTTTTAACTATTATTAATAAATTTAGTCGCCATGTTTGATCCTAAACTTAAAAGATTATTTTACGCAGAGATCATGGATCAATGATGCCATCGATGACAGAGACTAACACCCATCGTTGCTAACACTTATCTGCTGCTATCGCCATCTGTTGGCATTTACTGTAAAAGAAGAGTAACACTTCCAATTAATGCAAAAATGAAAATCGTTTATAAATTAATAAAAACCGAAAAAAACTAATGAAAAACTTTTAAGCGCCATCTGTTGGCATTTACTGTAAAAGAAGAGTAACACTTTCAATTAATGCTAAAAATGAAAATCGTTTATAAATTAATAAAAACCGAAAAAAACTAATGAAAAACTTTTAAAAATGATCTCGTATATTATACTATCAAATGAAGAAACCTAGCGGCGCTAAATTTCTACCCTAATGCTAATGCTTAGCTGATGACTTCATAGTTTAATAAGAGGGTTATAGTATATTACTATCGCATCAAAAACATATGTAAAAAATAAGTCAAATATAGTCCTAAGAAATTACGATATTTGTTATAAATTAGATGCTGCTATTTTGATTGACGTTACTGTCAGGGCCGGCTCAACATACATACGATCGAGCGGAGCGCCCCCTCAGAACGCTTTAATGCGCCAAAGAGTGCTGGCGCATTTTGTGTATTGTTGTTGTAGTGTGTGACAATTATTTTTTATACATAATTTAAACGGTGAGCGGACTGGGCGGCCACTCGATGCCCCTACCGGAGGGCAAGGATTCATTAAACAATGCAATAAACGGTAACAAGAACACGACATTGTGTATAGAAATATAAAGTGTTTTGTAAAATATTGTTTTGAAAAGTGCGATATTTCTATGAATTTTTTTTTTTTTCAAAACTGATGACTTGAGGGGCGCAACAAAAATTTTGGCTCGGGGCGCTAAAAGCTCTATAGCCAGTACTGGTTATTGTTTTATTTTCTTAAATCGTCAACCAAGTAGCATCTAAATTGCGTTGCTAAATTGTAACAAATTTTGATGCGGCTACTACGAAGGATAATTTAAATGCATCATCAAATCAATCTTTGTTTATAGTAGTGCATCTCAAACTTTTTCACTTGGCGACCCCTTTTACCCGAAAAAAATATTTTCGCGATCCTGGGAATAGAGGTATATAAACTAAGAATACGAATTAAAATATCAGTGCATCTCAAACTTTTTCACTTGGCGACCCCTTTTACCCGAAAAAATATTTTCGCGATCCTGTGAATAGAGGTATATAAACTAAGAATACGAATTATTTGCTAAAATTTCTGCGACCCCCAAATTTAGCTGCGCGACCCCATATGGGGTCGCGACCCACACTTTGAGAAGCACTGGTCTACAGTAATCCGATTTTTTTCTGTAAATGTCCTTACAAAGATATAATCGAATAATACACTATTTTCACAATCTTTATTCCATATTGCTGTTAGATACAATCGAATAATACACTATTTTCACAATCTTTATTCCATATTGCTGTTCTTTATGTTCATATTACAGACCTATTTATAAACGGCCACCATATATAATGATTACCAGATCTGGTAATGCTTAAATACAAAACTTCAAATCTGGACCACACCAGACTCCAAGTTTTTATCTTTAGCCTACTTTCCGAAGGAAATGGAGGCGTATAAGATCGGACCAAAGATTATCTACACTAAGATAGCCAACTTAATGATGTATGTTGAAATTTTAATACAAGAGCGCTTCTATGTGTGCCGCAGAACTAACTCGAAGACGTGCAAGACTGAATGCTAGTAATAATGTCGAATATTCGTAAATGTGCTATGGAAGGCAGTGAATCAAGAAAGATTGAAAAAGAGAAAACACTCTTTCAATTTCCAAAAAATATGGAAAGTAAGTAGTTGTTGGTACAATTGTCGCCTTACCGAAGCGCGGCGAAAGTGGTACAGATCGAAAGGGGAGCCGAAACACAAAAAAATCCCTAGTGAACCAAGGGTCAAAGATGAAACGTTTACGAGCTATAGACCTCCAAAGTTCCGTTTGTTGCAAATGGCACATGCGGTTTGACGTTGTGGCTCGCCTCGCTGTGGTCTGCGACGCGACGCGTCCCGTTCCCACGCTATAATACTTATGCCGCCTAGATGCCTCTGTATTTCGTAAACGTTTGACCTTTCACCCCTGGTCCATTAGGGATTTTTGCGTGTTTCAGCCCCTTTCGATGTGTATTACTTTCGCCGTACTTCGGTAAGGCGACAATTGTACCGAAATATAATTCAGAAGCACATTAAAAAGGAAACTATCTAGGTGCAGTACAAGGCATTCAGATGGTAGCAATGAAAACATAATTCACACTGAAAATGAATAAATATCACCTTCTGCTAAGTAATACGCTTAGATTCAGATCACATGATGGATGTTCAGGAATATTTACTTAGGGTTTAGATAAAACTCCTGAAAAAGGCCTACAAGATAAGGCCGGCTGACTCCTAAACCTTAAAAAATTAGAAGGTTGCATGATGGAAGAAAGAGGAAATATATTCTGCTGACATAACTCGTATTCGGAAAGCTTCTGTTAATGTTGCATTAATACAAATAAAAAGAAACCTCCCAAGTCGTATTTTCAAATTTATAAAAACACAGATTAAAGTCATTGAAACAAAGCCAAAAGGATACTACTTGGACTGCGCAAGATAAACCATAAGCTTTAAGTATTTATCTTCATAATCCTACAACATAACAATCTTTCGACACTTATTAACTTTGCCATCTAAAACCATTTTGAAAAATTCAATGGTAGGTTTGTCATGATTTTGCCCTGCAATAATGGAATCTTTAAAAGAAACAGCATTAAATTTAACTGAAATGGCAAAATACTGAATTTTCTTTATGATGCAATATCTGAAACTGTATACAAACCTTAGTATATCAAAGGCACCCCTTATATTCTTTTGTACAACCTGAGAAAATTTTTTCTTTCCATGATCTATCGCATTTGTTGAAATCAGTCAGAAATAATTTTATGAATACAATCGGAAATTTAAAGATAATTTGTTTACCTAACAAGTGGAAATATATATACAGGTATTTTATAGACAAGATTTAGAGAGAAAATATTGTATTCGCCTAGGCTAATAAAAGCACATATTTATGTAAAAGCTATCTTTTTCATGCGAGTGAAACTTGCTGCTCAAGTTTTGAGCTATTCAGTGCAGCAAGTCTCTCAACATTCATAACATGTAATCATTTAAATATTAATGAAAGATTATTTCATTCTGAACCAGTATTACAGCTGATTTTGAAGGAAAATGGATGAAATGTTTGATAGTGTCAACAGTAGGAATATAATAGTCCAAAATCACTTTCTTATGCTGTAATTTCAACTACTACTAATATGGATGTATGGAAAAAAATTAGAATGGATATGTTCTTGAAAAGTTTTTAAATAAATGAAAAAATAGATCTGTTTCACTGATACCCCACCTTGTAAAAAAGGCTGGTTGATAACATTAAGTTCACTTGTTGACATACATGAAAAAAGATTTCTACCGATGAACAGATTAAATCAGCTGTTTCACTGATACCCACCTCATTAAGTTCACTTGTTGACATACATGAAAAAAGATTTCTACCGATGAACAGATTAAATCAAGACAGTCTGGAAAATAGTTTTGCTCTTATTCGTGGCAAGGGTTTAAAAATAAACCTGTTTACAGTTTAGATCTGCTATTCAAGCAGTAATGGCTTCAAATATCATCATATATTACATCCTAGTTTATTCAAACTGTGAATCAGGGTTTGATGTTCATTTAAATACATTAAGCAAGGATCAAATAAATGCTTCAAATAAAACATTGTTTACTTTTAACCAAATTAATCCTTAGTGATAATTTTTAAATCTGTATAGATGAGTCACAATCTTCAGTTGTAAACAATAATGTTGACTTAGTTGAAAAAATGTATTAGCCTATGCAGCTCATAAAGTTATTATGCAGTTAGATTATCTTGTGCTCATATATTAACTCAACCTGAGCTGACATTAATATATATTTTTTAAAATTGATATAAAAGCTTGCATTTTTCTGATATCACCAGATTTAGTAAGTGCAATGATTGAATTTGGCAAGATTTTTAAAAGGAAATTAGCAATTTGCATAAAGTTGGAGTTGTAAAAAAAATATGCAATAATTTAAGGAAAGTATATCTCGACTTTTTTTAAAACATACTGATCATGCAAGGCAATTAAATGAAAAAAAAACATATCTTTATAAATGTATACCTCATATATTGTTTTAGTAATTTATTCAGTATTAAATAGTAATTAAACTTTATATTCGTGAATTGCTGATATAATAGAACATTAAAAAATTGGTCGGCCGGATGGCACATGGTTAAACTGTGGCAACCCTGGAGGCTCCTGGTCCAACACCTCCACTTTTTCAGGAGGGATCCGAGCCTGGCCTGTTGAACCCCATCCTTCAACAATCCGGTTGACCCCATCATCCCTGTGATGGGTTCTATAAGTGACTGCCGCCAGATACAGTATACCCCTCATGCCATATGGCGGCTTAACCTGTCTAATCTTAAAAAATTAATTTTATTTTATAAAAATGGCAAGTTTACTTTGGTTAAGAAATGCATGCGGAATGCATAGTGCTCATAGGGAATTATAAGAAAAAAGAATTTCATAGTTTCAATGAGGACTGGCTATCTTAGTATAAACGATCGTTGATGGGGTCCATGCTGTCTGTGTAACCAATAATAACGTATGAATTAATTTTCGTGAAATTCAGTAATGATATTCTGCCATTAACGGGCATCTGGACGTCACATTTTTTTTATTCTACAAGATATAATTTCGTCATCAAAATTTTAGTTTATGTAATTGCCAACAGATAGAGCTAAGTGTTAGCAATATAGGAATAACACACGGCTTGCCGATTTGAATGAAGTCACGTCGGAATTGTCAACGTGATGTAACAGTGGATGACGTCACCAAATCCGATAATTTATGGCGTCATGACGACCTAACACCATAGAAGTTACGTCGCTTAGATTATGACAATTATATTAGTTAAATCAACATTAAATTTAAAAGGACAAAAACCAATGGATACCAAATGCTAAATAAATGACTCCTTCGGAAAGTAGGCAATTTTAGTTTTCCGAAATTGATTGTTTATTTATGGTCCTGGTCCAGCTTATATATCGACAGATGAGTTTCAAATTTGTACAGGTGACTCAGGATTTATCTGTGCTGGATTAACATCTAATAACTTTTGTACTAATTAGCAATTTTCATGAAATTCGGTAGTGATGTTCTGCTTTTATAAGACAATTCGATGCCCCTTTAATTAATTCTATAGGATGGGCTAATTCTGCAGGACAGAATTTCATTTTTATTACCAATTAGTTTATATTATTACCAACAGATGGCGTTAAATGATATCAGTGTAGTGTTGTAATGTAGAAACAACAGGGCTTACTTGATTTCTTACCTCAATATCATGACGTCACAATCCCAATGCGAGGTAACAATGGATAGCATCACAAATAACTGATGATTTAAGATGTGATGACGACATCCACATCATCGTGATATCTATGATAATATAATTAATGTTAAAATTGGATACACAACTCTAATGATTAATCCAAATGTTAAATGAAAAATCCGCTTTTTATGGTCCCCCATATAGGAGATTGGATAAAGTTCTTTCCAGAGAGAGAGAAAATGATTTAGAATAATTCTTTAATGTGATCTTGGTTAAATATTCTTTTTCTCATCTCTCTGTTAAAGTAAGTTTTACAGAAATCTTAAAGAATCAGTTTTAAACGAGCTTTTCTACCAGTTCGATTCCTACAAATGCTTTTTGCAAAGTAGGTAATTTCAGTCCTTTCTGGAACGGCTTGTTTTCGATGAGAGACTTAATTCATGTGTGTTTTGAGAATTTTGCGCCATTTTTAATAAATAATGTTGCGCCGGCTTCTATTGAGAAAATCTCATTTGGAATATCCCATATATAGTGTCTCGGAAATTACCTAATACCATAAACTTGCGAAAAGATGATAAAACCGTCCCTGAAAATTTGTTAACGAGAAATGTTACCGTTCAAACAGTTGGTTTCTTACTCATTTTTTGATAATTGACGAATATGTCATATAAAAAAAAATAACATTGTTGAAAACGTTATTACGGAGATGCTAGGAAATATTACGGATTTAATTGGCCGAGAAATGGAAAATAACTAATTTGTTTCGGTAAAAATTTGTAAGAAAATATTATGAGGCAAGACGTCACTATAGGTCGGCAAAAAAACAACATGAAAATTGCTGCCATATATTTTTATGCAACATAGTCATTAAACATTACAACATTTTTTTAAATAATTGCTTCACTATGGGTCGCACGCTTTGTACGGAAAAAATTGGTCTTTATCTTAAAAAAATGATTCTTAACTCTCAACGAGAGTCGAAATTTATCGATTGGGGAGTGGGAGGATAACAACATTAGATTAAAATTTTAAGATTTACGGAAACGAATTCGTAGTTACTTCCCGGAAGGTTACTGAGAAAACTCAGTTTCTCCTCGCCTAACATAGTTGTATGTATGCAGGAAATTTAAAAAGAATTTTTTAAAAATATCGCGTTTTTCGTCGGTAAATATTAATCCGCTTTTTACGGTTCCCCCATATAGGAGGAGAATGAGTAGAGTTCTTTCCAAAGAGAGAAAATTATTTAGAATAATTCTTTAATGTGATCTTGGTTAAAGATTCTTCTTCTTTCTCTCATATCTCTGTTAGTACGGAAGTCTTGAAAAATCAGTTTTAAACGATCTTTTCTTCCTCGGTTCCTAAAAAGCAGTGGTTACTAACAGGAATCTTGAAGAATCAGTTTTAAACGATCTTTTCTTCCTCGGTTCCTAAAAAGCAGTGGTTACTAACAGGAATTCCGCGAAATTATGAAATACTATATACGTAACCTATAAATTTTAATAAAATGTGTGTGTTAAGAACTGCAAACATATTTTTACCGTTAATTTTAATATTACATCGCCTTATATACGAGTTATTAGTTTTGGTGATCTGCAAAAACTTATTATTCATTATGTGTTCCGCGACTCCAAAAGGGTTAAGAACCACTACTATAAAGTATCATCGATGTTGAACAAATAGCGATAAACAACCATAGATTACTTAAGAAAAACTGTCCGCATATCGGCAGAGTCGTGAAACATACCATCCTTTCTGGTCAGTTTCTTTCCATCTGAATAAATATTTTTTCTTATTGGTATTTGACCTGGGCCGCTTCATTCTTATCTGATCAGAAGCCCCGATTAAAGTGGAAACCCGGGAAGGCAATTAGATCCATCATGGAGGCGGAAAACGGAATTATTTCGGTCCGAATATTCCATTTAGTTATCAGTCGGATCTAATATCGATGGTGGTTTTGGCAGAGGCAGACTGCAGTCGGAGCGACTGGGAACCGTGGTCCAGCTGCACCAAGACCTGCGGCCAGGGCGGCATTCAGAGGAGAAGCAGGAACGTGCCGACGATCGGCCATGAGGGCCCGGCTCCTTGTCCACCCAAAATGGAGAGAAGATACTGCAACCTTCCGCCTTGCGCCCCGTGAAAGGTAAGTAGGTCTCTCTCTCTTCTTTTTATTTCGTGTTGCACCCGGGTTGAGACGGTATTTCTTTGCAGGTGTGTGTCGGACAGTGGCGCACTTTCTACCAGATTCCCGTCGTCGATTTTTTTACTACTATCTACTTTTGTTACGCTTCTGGGTACCTGGACTGCTCGACCGCGGAAGGGACGAGTAGACCGGCACTTCCGGACCGAAACTTTACGTGTAGACTCTTAGAATTTGGAAAAATAAAGACTTGTCCGAACCCAGCACCGTCCGTCTCCCTCTATGCGCTTGTACTTAATTCGATCACCTACTACACCGCGTACTTTGATGATAAAATAAAGCTTTATTCTAACAAAAATGAGCAAAAGATCTAAGGCGACATGGAGAAATGGTGGGTGCGGGTCCGGCCCACGACCACTCAAACAATTCCGGTGGATTAGCTGGGACTGACAGCTTCTGGTGGGCTGGCGAGCGGCGACGACGACTCTTCTGGTGGAGAACAGGGGGCAAGCGTCTCCGTAGGCGATTCCGGAGATTCCCGAATCTCCATGGTCTCCACCACCGAGGCTCGTCCGGCTAAACTCCTCTTCATTTCCTGAAAAACAACAACATCGTTTACTTCATCACCACTTGACATATTTCATCCAATTTGAGTGTCCCACCTACTCTTCAGCTCTTAAAAGCTTATTGTAATTTAGTTTTGTCGTAAAATATGTCGTTTCGGACTCCCAAATATTTTGGGAATCCGAAACGACATGCATTTTTAGATATTTTATACGAGTAATGCTTGATTTTTTTCACTTGTTTTATATATAAAGACAATCCCTCATTACATACATAATGCGAGTATTGACTAAAGAGAATCTGGGGTGGAAACGACGGAATTATTCAATAACTTTAAAGATACTACGTGTTAATCGAGAATGCCCTATTTATCGCGCAGACACTAGTCAATCACCCTCTTTCCCACGCAACGAACTGGAACCAGCGTGTTTAAATTACCTCCGACAGTTTAAAGAAATATGATCATCGTTAAAACTTTGGCGTTAATTAATTATGAGTGAAATAAATCAGCTACTTCCAGCTACATTTTTTGTATGTGTACTTTTAATATTCGCATTCTCTTCTTAAATTTGACAAAATACGAATATGAGGAAACAAAATCAAATTTTCGTCCAACGAACGAAAAAACTTTGAAACTCCATATCATTTGTAGTCTCTTGTGTAACAATTTCTACATAAAGTTTCAATTTCTTCAATTTCCACATAAAGTTTGGGGATGGTAAATATCATTTAAATCTAAAATTAGTTATGGTCGTATCTTATTACGATCGAAATCTGACTGGGCATCCTTCACTGATAACTTTTGAACTAACTAGTAGATTTTCCTGTATCCATGCCATCTACACCTCGCATACTTTAACTCTCAACTTTTGACTATTTAAATATGGCCAACTTTCAAATTTACTTTTTCCGGTCATCACAGGTAGAGCCTGATAGACTTGTTAGGGCCTTTAGGGTAGAAATCATAACCGGGATGATTATTTTGATGTTATACAGAGTGGTCGAAAATTCTACGCCAAACTTCAAGGGTGATAATATGGAGCAAGACAAACTTTTTCCCCTCATAATGTACCTTTTCGGGAAGAAGACCCCAAAGAGGGAGAGCTACGCACCTTAGTAGTTTGGATTGAAAAACAGTCCGTTTAGGCCAAACTCTGCTTCATCTCTACGTTGAAAACCTATTCATGAATGAAGAGAAGTGGTATGTGGCGGCAAAAACTGAGGTTTGCAGCACGCTCATACTCAGGGCTCTGAATTTAAATTTCCCATCTCCGTGATGTGCCATCATCGTACAGGAAACACCAAAGATTTTTTAAAGAGTAGGCAGTCGACGAAACCGTAGATGCATCATATGTGAGTCTCGGTGGCAGGATTTTTTAGCAGCTATTGTACGCACTGATTACTGTACGTAGGGCCCTGTTAATAAATGAATTAACTAATCATAAATGAGTCTGTTCCAGTGTTTTCTGTTCTGCTTTCAAGCCAAACTTTTAAGGCGTGTAACTCAAAATCATGTCTTGCCCCGTTCTATCATCCTTTGAAGTTTGGCGGTAGCGTTTTCCGATCACCCTGTATTTATTATAAACGGATATTATGCAAAACTGAAAAAAGGGCCATAAGTGGTTATATATGTGTAGATTATGTATTTCCATAAAATAATAATGAGAAAGGAGAGGTTCAGAAGTGATTATGTAATGGTGAACTTCTGAACCTCTCCTTTCTCACTATTCCTTTCTGAACCTCCTTAAAAAAAAAAAATGTCGACAATAATCGAGCAGCAGCTTTTATACTGTGCATCTAATATTTTAATGATGATAAAATTGGCGGCTAACATAATGTATATTGTAAATTATATCAAATCTGATGAAAATGGGGGAGAAACAAGGCCCTTACGAAAGTAGTTGAACAGACAGAATATTTTTATTTTTTTTTGTTTTTTGCTTGTGGGTGGATTTTGCGGTTAAATTTGCGCTTGTAAACTATATCTAATGCTCTCTCTCTTATAAAAGTCAGTCTGATAATAAATAGAGGAAGATTTGGAAGGAGTCAATTCAATGCCGATTGTATTGTAAATCTGTAACTTTTAAAATATTGGCAGCAGGCATGCATTTTTCGGTTAGAAACAATTCGATATGCGAATTATCAGATGGACAGACATTTCTCAACCTTCTGATCAAAAACGTGTGAATTTCATTATTATTTCCAGCCAGAAATATATTAAAGCTACATGCCAGTGAAAGTTTCACAGGCAGATGGAAAAATACAGGGTGTTTCAAAAAGATTGTGCCAAAATTTAGACTTGTAGAGGATAAAATTCTGAGTAAGTTACAGTCAAGAGAATTTGGAAGGAGTCAATTCAATGCCGATTGTATTGTAAATCTGTAACTTTTAAAATATTGGCAGCAGGCATGCATTTTTCGGTACTGTTCACAGATAATTATTACGCAGTGCCAATTTTCTGATTCATCTGTCGAAATTCTGTATGGCGACAAATTTTTAAGCGTAAGAAACTTCGTACCGTAATAAACAGTTTGAATCTTTCAAAGCCATTGATCTATTTTTTTTTTTTCCAAAAATTTTAAACCTACTGAGTTACATTTGAAGCGGTGATTTTGTATTCATTTATTCATGTATTTTCTCGGAGGCATCCATCTCTGCCTCATCTGGTTCCATACGTCTGAGAGTAGAAAAGTAATTTTGTAGAGCACCATGCCATTTTTCTCTCGTTATTGGGTCAAAACTTTTTCTTTGTCAACCATAGACGAAGTAAAAAAAAAAAGAAGGGGTACTCACAGGAGTGTCCGAACCAGGCATCAGAATCCAGTTGTTGGCCGCTAACTTGGCGTCAGATAATAGAGGTCGATGATATCCGGCTACGCTGGCTCTCCTCCGGGATATCTATAAATGGAAATCAAGATGGAAACGGAAGCGGAAATATCGTGCGTAAAAATGGATACTTACCCCTGTGGGCTTGGAGGGACCCACGCAGTCCACCAGAGCCGAAGAAGAGAGCGAAGCCCGATCTCTCTTGTCGGTCGACAGCAATCGAGTTTCTAGAAGAAGTCGACGCGTTTCCTCTAATTCGGCCCGTTCTTTTTCTCTCAATCGCTTTAGATTCTCTACGTGCGTCACCATCACCTCTACCGCTCCATTCAACCTCTGTTCCTGAAAATATACACGGCTTTCAATCTACTACTTTTCTCTCTATCCTTTTCCAGTTGGCAGGGGCTTACGGAAATGGCGCCTAAGAAAATTCCATAGAAACACTAAATTCTTATAGTTTTATCTGCTTTTCTATGGCACGTTGGCTATGGCTTATTGTACCTGGTTTACTGATATGTTATCGGACAGCGAAGAGAAGAATTCACTCACTGTATACAGGAAATGAAAGAAATAGCGAACTGGTTACACTGTTGGATACAGAAGGAGAAAAGGAGAAAGACTTCTGTCCGGAGAAGCGGTACAGGACACTAGAAGGAGAGAAGCACTCACCGTATACACTCGCTTGTCTTAAGAGGCGAATAAATGTGCTTCACGCTCTCCTCACTTCGAAGAGTTAAAACTATACCGAGTGCTCTTTCTATTTCTTTCATTAAAGGTAGAAACCGGGGTTGATTGTGACAAAGAGAAAATCGTTTTTTAGAACTTTAAAATATTCCCACTATGTGCAGAACTGGTGGCACGTATTGTCTTCTTGTTTATATAATTTCGTTTCATAATGGTAAGATATTTTAATTTATTCAACATTATTTTTTTTTTATAATTCAAAATAAAATATATCGGGGAGTTTAGAGTACGATATTACAGAATTGACAGAAGTTATGTATTATTTAATTGTAGATGCTTTTTTCAGTGATTACTACTTTGATAATTCATAGCTGTCGAACTGCATTACCTAATATGGTATGGTGTGGGCAGGTTGTTGCTGCTTACACCTCTCGTTTTTACTTTATCTATCGGTGGTAATCACAGAAAATAACATACAAATTCCACAATTAAGATAATGAGATGTATATCTTTAATCTGTCTGAAAATATTTTATTTCGGATATACAGTAGAAGCCGCTTATTAGATTATAGATATTAGCCTGTTATATAGTGTAACCTCGATTCATCGTTTTCACATCGGGACTACCGAAAAAACTATGAATACGAGAAAATGATACATGTGGGATATAAAAAAATAAAAAAAAAATGAAAATTATTATTAGATTATAGATATTAGCCTGTTATATAGTGTAACCTCGATTCATCGTTTTCACATCGGGACTACCGAAAAAGCTATGAATACAAGAAAATGATACATGTGGGATATAAAAAAATAAAAAAAAATGAAAATTAGATTAAAAGATAACGCTAATAATAATAATAATAATAATAGTTTTGAAAAGCAGTCATATTTATCTGTATGAATTTTATTAAATCAAAAACTTACATCATTCTAAATAATTATTAATTAAAAAAAGTACACAAATCATATTTTTCCATTTACGTCAAATCTGCGTTATTTAAAATGGTGGACAAGTGTTTATCTTCGGATTTTCTCGTTTTTTGACTAAATTTCGGTGAAAACGAAGCAATAAATGAACGAATAACAAATACTATTGTTTATTTTAATAGGTTTAACCAATATTTTAGTATTATCTGCGATATTTTTTATTTTAAATGCGGTATTTTATAACGGTGTATCGATTCTGATGACAATAACCGAATTTCTGATTACTACAAGCGGAGTTTTCATAATGCATTTTAATACGGATGATTCAGGACCGTATATTTTTGATGATAATAAACGCTTGATAACAATATCCGGCTTCTACTGTATATCATACAGACTATATTAATCGTTTATGCAATGCTAAATATTCTGAAAACCTGAAGATTGGCTTTTGAGTTTCATGAAAAAGAACCCAAATTTTTCATTGAATCATTTATTTACGCCAATTTTCTCAAAGTAGAGAAAATGAGTTAGTTGTCTCTCCTTAAAATTTGCACCATGTGAAAAATGCCTAAGGAATGAACCCTATTATAATGCTTTTCGCTATTTTCTGATATAAAATCATAAATAATATAGAAGAAAATAATTGCCTCTCCTTAAAAATTGCACCATGTGAAAAATGCCTAAGGAATGAATCCTATTATAATGCTTTTCGCTATTTTCTGATATAAAATCATAAATAATATAGAAGAAAATATATTATCTGAGAAAATGACATTTAAAAAGTATAAAGTCAAATTTTCTAGTGCATGTGAAAACTTACTCCAAGTGGGAGAGTGTTTTTACAAGTAGATACGTCAAGAAAAAAAAAAATAAATTATTTTTACTAGGAGAACAGAAAGATATTTTCTCGAAAAAATTTATACGAGCAAGCACGCATTCAAACTACTAAATTTTCGATGATTTGAAACTATAACATTTCATGCTACATTCTAAAAAATTGATAAATATTGTCACAAGTCACCCCCTCTCCCATATAAGTTAATTCAGAACGTGAGGCTAAATAATAAGAGAGAAAATGAATTATATTTATCTAGAAAGTGATGATTGATCAGTGTTTTTATACCGTTGAATTTACGCTAGGGATGGGAAGTGTGTGTTCAATTGGTAGTACATTATCGGTCGGCCACATCCGCCATTAGTCCTGTATGATGCTGAAGGATAACAATAGTGAGAATCGGAATCCTTCCAGTGTAAAGCTACGTCTTCAACTTACATTAATTTAAAATAAAACACAATATGAAACTATTCGGGAAAACTTAAACACAATTACAGTGCTATACTGAATCGATCAGTTGACACCAAGTAAATATGATTATTATTTAGGATAAATCGGAAGAGCGCATGCAACAGCTCCATTAATACTTGTTACTCGGGATATAAATTTGTTCTACTTTTAGAATATAGTCTACAAAAACTAACAGTGAGCTAATGGCGTACCGAAAAAGCCTTATCTGAAACCTCCACCTGTAGCGCCTTCTTCCAACAATATGACCATTCAAAATGATGTCAGCCAGGACATCAAATCGCTATTATTAAAAAAGATATATGATGTGACAGGAGATTTACAGGTTTCTCGTTCTCTACCGATCGATTTTCGACGGTTTTTCATCTAAAAAAGAAATTGGCCATTGGCCTGGGTTTCAATCATAGTATTCTATGACCCAGTTCAAACCGGCTCTTCTATACCAAAAAGACAAACCTCCAGCCTTCTGGCATATCTAGGTTTCAATCATAGTATTCTCTGACCCAGTTCAAACCGGCTCTTCTATACCAAAAAGACAAACCTCCAGCCTTCTGGCATACGAGCCATATCTCACCCTTCGCTGAATAGTTGACCCGAAACGGTTCTGATAGTGGCTAAATAAAACCACAGATCCAAACCACAAAAGGATTACAGCCTTCTTGGTGAATGGCGGCCAAATACCCAAGAAATAAACATTTTCTGAAGCGTAATATTAATATCTCTCGATTGCTAAGTTATAATTTATTGGTAGATTAGAACACATCCACTACAGCCATAAGTTATACATAGCCGGAAGAATACTTCTGAGAAGTGGAATTTTACTTACTGAATAGAAGAGCTATATTTTTGCCAGTACTTCTTCACACTGTCACATAAGAACAACAACATAGAGCGTGGCAATTTGTCTTAGTGGTTGGGCATAAGCGAGTATTCGAGTAACTGGAACTGACTGAATATTTTACTTCTCCTATCAGCCAAAATTGTAAGAGTTACAGTGGTAACTTAAAATATATCTGCCATTACAAGTCATAAATATTACCTTTCTCAGTATTGCATGACATTATAGATGCCATCTTTAAATGCAGGAAAATAACAGATTCGGATATAAATTCTAACGTAAAACGTGATGTATTCTCGCGTTACTTTTAACAAGAGTAACTGCAAAATTACTTCCGAATGTGCCAATTAACATAATTAAAATACCGTATTAACCCTGTGACCGACAATCCGGGAGATAACTTTCAAGCCCATATTTTTACCTGAATTCGTAAACAGAAAAAGATGGCGTGGCTATATCGCGTACAGTTTCCCCGAATAAAAAAGTTTATAGCTTCCCTAAAGAAATATGACATGAAAAACAGAAAAAATACCGAATATAAAAATATAGATATCCATATTATATGTTTCTCCGCCATGAGAAAGTACTTTCATCTTTCTGATATTTTTATACACATCGTGCTTCTTCATATAAAACATTTCATCAAGTTCTAAAATTTTTAAATATACATATAGAATATAGGTCGTTTCAGAAGTACTGTATAAACCAGGTATTCCCATCCTTTTTCTTGCATCGACCCCTTTTAAAAGAAAGATTTTCTTCATCGACCCCCCTTACATTTTTCTCTATAATATACAGCATATAACATAATCATAATACAAATAATTGTACATAAATAACTTAAAGATAACAATTAGACTAAGAATATGAATAAAAGTTTTGAAAAAATGGTTTATATAACAATTAGACTAAGAATATGAACAAAAGTTTTGAAAAAATTGTTTATTAGATTTAAGTTTTATTATTTTTTGTACTATTATCATTTTTAATTTTAAAAATATAAACAAGTTTTCAGAAACAAAATAACAGATTCTAATTGCACAAAAATTCGATATTAATTAATATGATGGCTGCGCTTGATGTATTGATGCAATTATATTTAATATTTGGCATAAAATTGCTTAACTTAATTCTTAAATCACCTCGTTCAAAAATATTCAACCCGTTTCTTGTTTTCTGTAATAAATTATTGACTCGACTAAAGCCGTTTCCACTAGGTAAGAAGAGGGGAAAGTCAATAAAATGCTGGTTAGGTAACAACTTTTATTTGGGGATATTTCTCTCGGATGACTTTTAAATTCCAAAATTTAGCATACCCATGTGTTTCAAATAAGACTTGTACTCGAATATTCTCCTTCAATACTATCAACTCTTCTTGTATCATAATATCAAAATCAGTTATAGCTATCACAGTGCAGCGGTTCTATGATCTATGCTATTCAAATTTTCAATATCTTGGATTATAGTTATCACAGTGCAGCGGTTCTATGATCTATGCTATTCAAATTTTCAATATCTTGGAAGCGAACATTAAAATTTTCTTTTAAATTTTGCAAGTGGCTCGTATATCTTCTGAGGAAATGCAATCCTTTTCAATAACGGACAATCGCAAATTAAAAATTAATATATTTTAAAAAAATATTATTGGTTTTTAAAATATATTAAATAATTTTAGTGTATTTTTTCCCTTATATTTATTTCATATCATTTCTTCCTTACTACATTTTATAGCTATTATATCAATAAGTAATTAATTATCAATTTTATTAATAATTATTTTTGTAATCAATGGGATATTGATCTTGATTATACCGATCAATCGCCGATGCTTATTTGGCTATTGACCCCCAATAGACCCCTTGATCATCATTGACCCCCTTTTAAAGTATCACCGACCCCGTTGGGAATCCCTGGTATAAACTGAAGTTACAAAGGAAGTTAATTCGAATCCACAGATTTCATCCACTTTTTATTCAAAACTTACATTTTATAGAAAATCGGTTCTGGCACCAATTTTGATAATTTTCTCGAGTTTAAAATAAAAATTAGATAAGTTTAGATCACAATAACCATCTGGATACGTTAGCAATCTTTAAATATAATTTTCTCGAAGCTTTTCTTCGAAAAAAAAAATTATAAATTTTATGATTTCGATTAGTTTCCATTACCTACTCTTAATTTCTGTATAGTGGTAAAAAATTGCATTTATATGCTGGAAACTGAATCCATTCTATGATGCCAATCACAGAATGGATTCAGTTTCCAATGTTTGATTAATCGATTGGTACCATTGTTGATTCAATCATTGTAATCAATCGATTGGATCAACATAATTCCACACATCAACATTTTTCAATGAAACTGATGCCAATGTTTCGTATTAATCGATTATATACAATTTTTTTAATTAAAATATATATATATATATTGGCGGTTTATACACGAAATGATAATTTTAGAAACCAATGCCTTCGACTAGTATCCAATTTGTACGTATTACATACTTAAATAAAAATGTGTAGGTGTATAATGTGTGCATTGTCTTATTTAAATTATTCAAAAACAAAGAAGTCCTGCTAACCGGTGACAGCCTTCAATACAGTAAATATAAAATGTTCTCCATTATTCTTTTTATATTGGCAAGCATATTTTCGGGCCTCAAACTGATTCATCCTTGTGGTTGTAATGTACGACAAGCATAAATTAATTGGATCTTGCCAATGGTTGACATATTCGATATTATAATGAATAATATGGTAAAATCATTACCACAGGACAGGCAAATAAGTCCTATAGTCTACTGATTAATATTAGTAGACCACAGTACCAGAGCTGGATTTTCATTTTTTGGGGGCCCTAGGACGAGCAAAGGCTTTGGGGCCCCTAAAAATTCAAATCAGCTACGTCTAATTTTAAAGGCACCTTATATAGTACCAAAGCTGGATTTTCATTTTTTGGGGCCCCTAGGACGAGCAAGGCTTTGGGGCCCCTAAAAATTCAAATCAGCTACGTTTAATTTTAAAGGCTCCTTATAATCCTAAAAATTCAAATCAGCTACATCTAATTTTAAAGGCTCCTTATAACGAAGGAACCTTTAAAATTTTACTTTCTATCTAGCACTTTAATAAAAACCTTAAAATTTTACTTTCTATCTAGCACTTTAATAAAAACCAATTTTTTTCAGCTACGTTTAATTTTAAAGGCTCCTTATAATCCTAAAAATTCAAATCAGCTACATCTAATTTTAAAGGCTCCTTATAACGAAGGAACCTTTAAAATTTTACTTTCTATCTAGCACTTTAATAAAAACCGAATCTTTAAAATTTTACTTTCTATCTAGCACTTTAATAAAAATCCCTTCTTATTAAAAGTTTATAAAAGTTGAAAATTGATTGATAGTTTTGGTTTATAAAAGTTGAAAACTGATTGATAGTTTTGGGGCCCCTAGAATTGTGGGGCCCTAGGACGCGGCCTAGTCGGTATATAGGTAAATCCGGCCCTGCATAGGACGTATTTGCCTGTCTTATGGTGATGATTTTCCCATATTATTGAATAAATCATCACTCTACAGTTTACTGATTAATATCAGTAGACCATACAATTTTATATCGATTTTACCATATTGTTCTACATCAAATTTAGTCTCAAACATGTCTAAAAATTATATTTTTCAGCCCCTTTTACTCGCACGCTTTCTAGTTCCTTCCGAAATCATTAACACCAAATGATTTAAATGTTCGGCATACAACTGAAGTCCATCAATATTCCCATTGGGGAAAAATTCAGAAATGTCATTAAACTGGAGACGAATTTAGTTATTAATTACGTTATTAACGGAATGGTGTAAACGCTGTATGGATTAATAAGTCGGAAGAATTCGATATTTAACCAGAAATGTCACCATCTTTTGTCATTCCTCGGATGATTATTAATTAATTTGGGATTTCAGACGGTAGAATGGGTCTGAAAACAGTTGTGTATCGTATAATTTCGATAATTAAATTCTTAGTGTTTTGGGAAACTAAGAAACAAAAATTCAACGTCCGGAAATTTTTTAAAATATAGTCTATATACCATAATGGAATTTACAATTTCGTATTTAAAAATAAAAAAAAAAACAAACCCATTTAGTGTCACTATGTCTAACACCGTTCGAATAATCTTTTTTGACAATTCTAGACAAGATCAGTAATAATAATTAATTACTACATCTTAATATGTGCCACTTTCTCCAGATCAAAATACGATGCACCAACGAATAACGGCGATGCAATTTTACAACTTTACTGTATAGGAGATTGAGTCGTTCTATGTTATTGATTTGTCACCAAATCTTCATTTTTTGATTCATTTTTTATTTATTTTGATTTGAAAATGATAATGTGGTATTGGTGAGAGCACAATGGCACAGGAGTGACATGTTGAGCACTACACGTTTTCCATCGCCTCCGACTTCGTGATAGAAATTTATTTTCGTTTTTCCCGCCAAATATACCTAAGGCCATTCGATATATTCTATAATACTACAACTACTATTACTCCTTATCGGCAGAACACATGAGATTTGATCCGAAGCGGTTAAGCTGGCCAAAATCTAATCTGTAATTCTACCATAAACGTTCGGCGGAAGCGCCCACTTGGTTGCTGGAATTTTTTTTCCACGGATAACTTTGGTGCCACCGAGTTTATGACTTAACTGGCGAATTATTTGAATAAATAAATAGTGTAAAAAAAGGCTGCACCGTATATGGCGGTTGGGGAGAAGCGAGATGTCGGGCCTGGTTTCTTTCACGGTTTCCTCTTCCAGTCACTATCGGGCTTTTAATCGGCGCTTCCTATTTCCGCACAGATGGGTGTGTTCACTCTTTTCTCCACTGTCTCTTCTGAAACTTATAACTGTCCAACGTTTATCATCATCTTCAAATTTTAATAATATGCCTAATAAATCTTAAAAATCGCATTCCGAATAGATTTTCCATATATATCCATCGATTGGATCCGTCTTTATCAAGATTTCCCTACTCGCCCTACTCCCTAGAGCGCTCTTTTATCTATCTATCTTTATATGGGAGATCTTGAATTAATACATTTGGATATTATCAGCCTATTAGATAAGCTGATAAAATCCAAATTACTAATGACGAGCTTATCCGATATCCCATCATCTCTCTCAATTTTATTACACAATATACTGTTTTTAATGGGATTTATGCCCATATAATTAGCCAGAATTAAATTTTCCCTCCAGGCAAAATGATCTTGAGGTATAGCCGAAGATAAACACACAATGGGTTATCTAAAAGCAGATATTGGAGATGGATAAATGATAATCCAACTTACTCTGATGACCTATCTTCTATTCGATGAATGTTAATAATTATAAACGACAAGTGACGGAATAAAGTAAGTCAAGTTGAGCCAGGGAGCACTTTTCCAGTCATTCGCGACTAATCAAATGCTATATTTTCCTTTCAGTAGTTTTATTTTTATGCTAACAAGATTAAATAAATAAATATTCGACTGTGTGTACTATTCGTTTTCCGTTGAACAGTTCGTTAATGTAAAGATTTTCGCAGTTAAATTTGTCAGACGAAAGTTTTACATTCATCATCCGGTCTAGTCTATCATGACTGGCAGCTGTTTTTTTCAGTTATTATGGAAGTGATCGAAAATACAGTCTCGTCTATCACAATTTGAACACTTTTAATATTCCCAAACAGAATCGTACTTTCCAAATTCCGTGTCTAGGCTTTATATTGTTTTAAGGACTTATTTTCTCTCCTGGATGGAAACGTTGAGAAGGTTTAACTGCCTAGCCGAAATGCATCGTCTCAATTTTTATTTGTACTAATTTTTATATTTTTTTAGGAGAAACATGAACTTTTAGATCGATAGGAATTAGCAAAGATGGGCTGGACAGAAGTGGATGAGTAGCCAATCCGGCCTAAGAAACCATTACCAACGAAAGGATTAAAAACGCGTGGAATAAAAACCCAAGTCTCACCCGGATAGGAAGGTTACTTAATATCAGATGTAATTCAATAGGCAAAATGAGGTTAGCGCCATCCAGACCGGCCGAAGGAAAGAAGGAAAACTCACTCACCTGTTGGACGGCTCCGTACAGTTCCGATTTTCCGGAGAGTCGATCGACCGGAAAGAAGAAAAAAAACTCACTCACCTGTTGGACGGCTCCGTACAGTTCCGATTTTCCGGAGAGTCGATCGACTGATTGACGGATGACATCGATGTGTCGCTGCAGTTCGACGAACATTTCCCTGGTTTCCGGATCGGGATGGAAGTGATTCAGCTTCTGTCGACAAGGAAGTCGTAGTGTTACCGGTCGAATATCCAACGGATGGTAGAGGGAAAATAAAAATAAAAATACTCACGTTGACGGCGGCTCTTAGCTCCTTCAGTTCGGTGTCGATGTTTTCTTCGGCCGTGTCCCGGTGCCTCCTGAGCAGTTCCAGACGGGTGTCCAGGGTGAATTTGTCGGTCTTGAAGGCCAGAGACAGAGTAGTGAAGCGATTCTGCGAAGCCAGAAATTTGGGATGCCGGCTACCCGCCTCCGGACCGAGATATACTCGGACACCGGCTGCTTCCACCACGGGAAAGGCTCCACTCGCCATGGACGAGACGAGAGTCTTTCTCTTACCTACGCCAGGCACTTACCTCGATTTCTTGGTCGGTGGGCTTGTCTCGGCTGCCAAAACCACAGAAACACTTAATTCCGCCCAGTAGCCTCCACCGCCCGGCTGGAGACGGAAGGGTGGCCATCCGGAAGCCGGAAGGATGGCCGGAAACCAGCCGCCCTTCCGGCCGGTAGACGGAAGCGGTTCCGGCTCCCTTCCGTCTCTGGACCCGGAAAGATTAAGAGACGGGGCTCACCTGACCGATGGCGGGCGACCGTCCACCATCTTCTTCAGCAGCGAGTCCGGCAGACTGGGGAAGACTCGTTCTCCGTTAGCCTGTCCGGGGTCGACAGGGACATCTTCGTCCTCGTCCTCTTGGCTCTCCGAGTTCTCCCTCAGATCGGGCATGGCAGCTGGGGGTCGGGGTCGACGACGAGTTAACTAGGAGCAGAAACCAACGGTCACCCGAGTCCGGGCACACCGCCCTCGGCCTCCGTCCGGCCGGCGCCGGGCCGTGGCCCCGGCCCGAGAGAGACCGACGTTTTTCCGGAACGCGAGCCCGCCGCGGCCGTCTTTCGACGGTGCTTACCGTTTTCATGGCCGAGCGCGGAATGAAGGCGGCCAGTCGGGCCCGGCCCAGCCAACAATGCGGGCATTGAGGTCCCCGGCCAATAACGGCGCCCGCCACCTCCCGGTCCTGGAAGCAGTCGGGGCCCCGCACTCACCTTTAGCGCCAGGCGCCGCTGCCGGGCCGATTGGCTGGAATAAGAGAAGCCAACTACCGGAGTCGTCCCACGCACTTTATTGAAAAACAACACATCGCCACTTTAAAAGTCGTCTTCCGGGCCGCTCTACACGTTGAACTTCTCCAGACAGAACGAGACGCCGTTCTCCTCGTACTGCTTCTTCGACACGATCAGCTTGGGAAACTCGGCGTCGGTCGACAGGATACTTCCGCCCCGCCACGAGTTGATCACCGGGCTGCAAACCACAAGGACACACGTTAGCAGTCGACACTTCTCCGGTAACCGTCGGCCGGATCACCGACATTCAATACGCTACTTTCCTACCTCTCCCATTGGATGCCTCCCTCTGCACTTACCTATTCTCCTTGGATGGACGCGCTCACAACTTTCAAAAATTTATGTATTCCCTCTAAATATCAAAGTTTCCTTTTTTCTTACGCCGTCCGCAAAATTACCTTCGGTGCCAAATATAAATATCCCGCCGGGTTTCCAATTAAAAAAACAAAAAAAAAAAAAAAAAAAAAAACTCCGCCGGGTTTCCAATTAAAAAAAAAAAAAAAAAAAAAAAGAATTGTTACTACCGCAGTTACGGCCATTTTGTCACGCACGTGGATGGCATATTGTTATTAACTATGTAACAAAACTTATTACCGGTCGAGTGGGAAGGCCAAAAAGTATGTTTTTCTACCTTTTGACAGATAAATGAAATAAATACACTTCTAACATTTATTATTTATGGTAAGTATAAAGTTAATATCGACTTCTCTGTCAGCTCCAACTGGTTATAAAAAATTTTTGATTAAAATGCGAGTATAGGATCTTCAACCGGATGAGGAGAAGAATCTAGGTAATCGTCATATCTGTAGTACCTCATCTGTACCATAGTTAATTGTATATTGGAAATATTAAACGGCTGAATATAAATGGGTATACGTTAATACAGTGCTCTTTAATAATTATGAGAAGGCAGTGTATGCAGGAGGCACTAAATGAGGGGGCGCGAAAATGTAGCTGCAATTTCACACACGTTTAATAATATTTATCTTGACAATATTTCGTGCTGTAGAGTCAGTCTACAAAGACTTATAATGGTATATTTTTCTAACGGATAACACTCGTTGAGGGAGAGAGAAATCAGTGCCAATTAAATTGTTATTGCAGTGAAACCTGCTAAAATGACCATTTTGATATAGTGACCACCTGGCTAAAAAGACCAAATTTCAAAAGCTGGTTTATTTCCCATAGGATGTAATGCTATTCATGGGATGTAAATGCTATTTTTGTTCCATATGGACCACCTGTCTAATGTGTATATTGACCACTCACTTATTAGTTTTAAGAAATTTTAATACGCTAAAGTGACCAAGAAGATTAATTTCATGGAGGAATTACTGTATTTCCCTTAGAATTTTTTCCATTAGATAAAATTCTAAGCATTAGTATTCCATTAAAATTTTTCTGTTATGATAAAATAGTCTGTTAAACTGGTATATTAAAAAGTTAATATTATAATAAATACTATTGTATACGTACTTTTATACAGTATTTTAATTTAAGTCTGACTATGTTAAATGCACATATACAGGTTAGTATCAATTGTAATATAGTATATGCTTGCTATAAGACTTTGTTCGTCAGAAGGTGATATGTGCTATATGTCGTCATTATAGCTTGACTGCAAGTTGATGAGTTTAATTAATATAAATTTGCAGTTTGGATTAATCTATTCTTTTCTTTTGAGGGAAAAGGGAGGGTCACTGTCCTGTATAGTGACCACCTGTGAAAAGTGACCAGTCAGGTTGTCCCAAAGGGTAGTCACTTTAACAGGTTTCATTGTATTTAAATGATTGAACGACAGTCTGTCTAAACCAAATGTGTTTCCTCACCTTTTCCCGCATTGGCATATCGCAAACAGGATATCATAATCGCAAATATCCTTTATTAATTATTACTGTTTTTAATATAGATACCACTTTATTTTCATTAAAAGCTATATGTAATCTCAGTCCAGGTTTACTGTCTCCCAACCCAACCCAAATTCTTTTTATGTGTTTCTCTGTGACTATGTATCTGACATCATCACATTCCCTTTTCCAAAGTATTAGATATGTTTATATATCAATGTGCATGAGTGAAGAGAGGGGCACCATTTTGTAATGTTGCCTCACGTGACAAAATATCTAGATCTGGCGCTGCGTTAATAAAGTAAAGCAGCCATCACTATGTGATTAAATAGCGTGAGAACGTGTAATTTTAAAAAAGGTATCCATTTTTCGAACTTGACTCCTCAAACATCTTTTTGACATATTGGCGAATTCAATCATTTTAATTTATTCCGTTTCACCGCTAAATAATGTTGGTAGGAAATAGGGAGGGAAGCAAATGTTTACTTACTTTTCGGGTAGAGTGACTCGCACCTGGAAGATATCTGGTGCCAAGGATCGAACGTCGTTGTATCTGAAAATCGAAAGGTTGGTTCATGAGAACGGGTCGAAAGGAAGACGTGGAAGTAGTGGACAGCAACTCACACTCTATCCCGAAATCCTGGGAAACAGCAGTTGCCTCCAGTCAGCACGATATTCTTGTACAGGTGAGGTCGCATCTCTGTAATAGAAATCTGCCTTTAATCACCAAAATAATACATTTTATTAACAAGAATTATTATGGACAACTATGCAGAACAATAAATTTATAGAGGATATAACCTACTCTACAATCATTTTGATTATTAGACATGCGAGATGAATAAACGAATTAAAGCGAAAACATCTCTGTCAGTTCAAATCTTAAACTTACTTGTTAGTATGCAGACATAACGAGTAAATATTTACTTGTTAGATGGCTGACAGCTATTATATCATCCAAATTTAACACGATTATTACCATCTTTACTATTAATTAAATCGTTTTATTCCGAATATAAGTAAATTAAGAACTTGCTTTGTGAACTTAGTATTACGGCAAATTTAAATTAAAGGCAAAGTTCTTAAATTAAGGCAGGTTAGAATTTGCCTGGAGAACTTAATATTAAAGATACAGTTCCTAAAATAAGGCAGTCTCTTTAGAATTAAAGAATTTGCCCTTGGGAACTGCCTGAGATATAATTATACCTCAAGGCATCTTAATCAAGGTTTTATGAAACATTAGATATCTTTGTTCTCAAGATATCTAATATTTACCTTAAGAAAATGCCTGAGGCTGGTTACCTCAAGCTTTAAGAAATGCCTGAGGTATAATTATACCTCAGGCATTTCTTAAAGCCTGAGGTACCTCGAAACAAGTCGAAAATGTCTAATTAACATATGGTCTAAATGGCGCCGTTTTCGAGTATACAAAGCGTCACGACGCGTCCAGTTGCCAAGACGCGTAGCTTTCCTACTGACTTCCAGATTAGTAAGACGGCGAGCGACGCAATGCGATACTTAGTGGCAACGCGACGCGTCGTGACGCTCTGTAAAGTAGATGGTGATTGGCTAGCTTTAAAGGGTTATAACTCGAAAACGGTGTCATTTAGATTATATTAGACATTTTCGACTTGTTTCGAGGTCCTCTATCAGCGCACAAAATATTACGACGAAGTTTTTCTTCACTCTGTACAATTAGTAGTACAGTGGGTGATAGGTTAACGAACAGTTTGGATAACGAACACTTTTTTGAAAGAATTTATGTTCGGTTAACGAACACTTCACAGAACAAACTGTGGGACCCGCAGAGTTATTATGTATAACTATGCAGAACAATAAATTTATAGAGGATATAAAATACTCTACAATCATTTTGATTATTAGACATGCGAGATGAATAAACGAATTAAAGCGAAAACATCCGCCATTTTTAAATGGCCGAAGCTGATGCAGAGACCAGGTTATCTTTATTGGCAAAATATCAACACAAAATTTCGCGAAAAATGCACTAAATAGTTCAAAAATGATTAATGGGGAGCACCTACTAAAACAGCAATATGGTAAAATATACCTTTTGAAAGTAACCTAAAATTGCTCTCTATTGGAACTTTTTACATAAATGAGATCCAGTTGATCGATTAAATCAATAACAAATTCCCAATCTACTCAAATTTTATATTTAGATTAAATATATTCGAATGAAAATTTTCAGTATTTACAAGTATATCTATAACAGAGATTTATTCAGTCCATTAATTTAAAGAAATTTTATGAACTGGGTCTGACAATGGTAAAGTCAGAACAGTTATGAATTTTTTCTTTTTTCTTTTTTTTTTCAAGATTTATTCTGATTAATTATTTTCACAGACAATCTCGGATAATAAATTACAGACCTACTTCATTTTAATAAAACTTACAGAAAAAGTAATTATTAATGTCACCAAGAAAACATTTCTGATAATTAATATTCAGAAAGAAATTTTCTTTCTTTAATTTCCATTTATTGCCGTTTACTTTTCATTTTTTATTTTGTCTCTTCATTTTTTAACTTAAAAAATTTTCTTGATCTGCAGTTATCTATGTGGACATTGCAAGCTTTCAAAAGCAGTCGATACACACTATATACAATCTATTGTGATGGCGAACAGCAGCTTTCAAACATCATTTCTAACCTCCTGAAAAATCAGGATGACACTTAATAAATTGCTTTATATCTATAATGACCTTTATAGTAGCCAATAAACAACTGGATGATAAGTTACTGTTTTTTCAGTTTAATATATTTTTTTTTTTCCTTGAAAAACTGATTATTTTCAGAGAAAAGGTGATTCCAGTTTTAGAACTTAAAATATAACAATTCTTTTAGTTTTTACTGTAATTTTAAGAAATAAAAATCAGAAATCTCTATAGTAAAATTGCGTTTCTAATAAACTATGTGAGCAATATGATTTTTCAATTTTTTCGTTTAGTTTATTAAATAATTTCCAATAGCTCAGAAATATGATCTGATATTGTTCAGTTATCACTTTAGCAAATGAACTTTTTTCTTCAATAATTATGCATATTTCTGCAAATTTCATTTAAAATAAAAATCAAAATATTTAATTTTAAAACGAAATAATTCTTAAAAAGGAACAAAATATTCACTTACACATTTATCATAAAATGTATAACAATATTAAAGATGCTAGCAGATAGTGAACTAATATAATAATTGCATCTCAATAATTTGTATGAAATTTTTAAATATTATTAAGATTTCCGGAGGATTTGATCCTCTAGTCACTACTAAAATTCAAATCCCAATAATATACGAAATTTTCACATATTATTGGGATTCTCTAGAGGATTTGATCCTCTAATCTAGAATGTCAGAAAAGTGGTTGTAGCGATTCTCCAGCGAATCATATCCTCTAGAGGATCTCTACTACCACTTCTTCTGTTACCTTAAATAAACTGAATGAAAAGTCTAGTTTTCGAGCAGGTATATGTCATCGTACAAAAAGAGATACTAGAGCATCTCTTCTCAATCTTTTCAAAGCGTGACCCAAATTGCGTAATGGACAGTTCTTTACTCTCCGCCATAAGCTCTTAAATGGAAATGTAGAAATTAAAAAATGATATTACATGTATTGCTTGAAAAATATCTGTTTATTTATTGATTTATTAAAGATATATTAGTGAAAAATAATACTTTATCGATAGGCGATGTGCAGTTCTGCGATCCATATATTGAGAAGCGCTACACTAGAAACTTTTCTAATATTTCTTTGTATACGAATGACCTATATGTGATCAAGTGATAGATATTTTTATTTTATTTAATTAATTAAAATAGCATGATAAGTAGCAGTAGAAATTTAGAGAGGCTGAAATCAATTGAAAAATGATCAAATTCGCATCATTATTACATTATATTAATCGTTTTCTATCACTTTCAAATTTCGAAATTATGAAAATCGAATAATCGAAAATGTCACATGATCGATTTATCGATCTTTAGTAACTTACTAGAATAAACATTTGTACAAAGTTGTGCAATATCTGTAAGCAAGCTAAAAAAATTTGATTTAGATAAAAGTAACCATTAATTTATTTAATATATTATATACGAACTCTACGGAATCTATGGTGATTCATAAAGATAGTGTTGAAAAGATGCTGAATTCCTAAAATATTTAAGGTCTTTTCAATAGCAAAATTTGACTGGCATCTTACAAACTTAAAGAATTCTTCTGAGAATTATTTTTGTATAATTTCGAAACTAAATACGTTATTATTATTTTTTTATTATTATTTTTGAGAAAGGATGAACTCAGACATGCATCAAAGATCTGAATCAGAAATTGGTTTGAGAAAAGGGAAAATTTGAGGCTAAGAAAGAATCAAAGTGGAAGTAGAAAAAGTGGAAAAGAAGAACAGGAAGTGAAAAAGAGAAGGAGAGCGCTGAGATCCCAATATTAACCAAAAATCAACCAAAGTAAAAAATACTATTTCTAATCCTCTAATAAGAAAACTATTCTTGTAAATAAATTAAATAAACAATAAAATTTTAGCAGACCTGATATCAGATAATCAAGTATCACAAATAATTAATTTTATTCAATTTTTATATATGTATACATCTATATTAATCAGTACTAATTAGAAATCTTATTAAAATCTAAAGCATGCACAAATTAAATTGATAATGTAATAGATTTTAATTAAATTAATTATTTCAATAAATAGGTCAAATAATAGAATAAAAATTTATTTAAGCTCTATGATATATAAAATAATCTGAGAAGAGTGCTGAGATCCCAATAGTAACCAAAAATCAACCAAAGGAAAAATACTATTTCTAATCCTCTAATAAGAAAACTATTCTTGTAAATAAATTAAATAAACAATAAAATTTTAGCAGACCTGATATCAGATAATCAAGTATCACAAATAATTAATTTTATTCAATTTTTATATATGTATACATCTATATTAATCAGTACTAATTAGAAATATTATTAAAATCTAAAGCATGCACAAATTAAATTGTTAATGTAATAGATTTTAATTAAATTAATTATTTCAATAATAGGTCAAATAATAGAATAAAAATTTATTTAAGCTCTATGATATATAAAATAATCTGTTTAAAGTCAGAGATTAGAACATCATCTTAATTCTAAAAAACTCATAAAATTTAATTAATTTCCTTTATAAGCATAAAATTTTAATAAAGATTATATTACTAAAATATCAATTAAAAATAATTTTTAAAATACTTGATTTTTTTCAATCAAATATTTCTATAAAAATGCATAAAAATGTCTGATCACAGATACAGTAGCAATCATTAAAATTGATGATTTTTGTTATGTCAGCTTAAAAAACCTGATCCATTTTCATATCATAAAATTCGTAAAGAAATATAAGAGAAAACAATATAAATTCTTCAAAAACATAAGAATAAATTCTTAAAATGTTCAGATAAATATTTCGTATCGTAAGTAATTCACACGATGACTGTTTGAATATATTTGGGAAGGATTACTTACGAAACATAATTCTGATACCAACCTATTTTACGACCTTATTTCCGATAAAATAAAATAAAATTAGCCATTAAAAATCCGAATAAAAATGTCACTGGAATACGATTCCAATTGTTTAATTTTCTTTTTATTTAAATCATACGTATACAACTCTAAGTCATTCTCTACATAAGAGGAAATATAAGTATTTTAAAATACGATGTAGTGAATAAAAATAGTTTGAATAATTCGAAATAAAATTCGAAGCAATCAATATGCTTGGATGCAAAAGAATTAATTAATTGCGATATATTTTTTAGATGATTATAGCTATTTAATGTTATCATTTTTAATAAAATGCTTAATAAGATATTGAATAAAAAATTTTAACTATCATGTATGATGTTGCTGGATACACTTTAGATCCAAGTTTGATTTTAAAATATAGCTACACTAATATAGTTTTATTTTATGAATGGAATAGTACTTAGGTAAAGTACCATTCATTCATTCATAAAGTACTTTAAGTACTATTGAATAAAGTAATCTAATATTTAAATATCAGGTCATCCCAAAAGTAATGTCATTTTTAATATTAAATTTTGAAAGGATATAAAAGATAAATCACTTGCTAATGTAATCAAGTATATATTCTCCATTTGAATCAATATCACTCTTCTAAACGTTGTGAAAGCTTTAAAAATTCATGTTTAGACAAGGTGAGACATGTTTGAACAAGAACATATAAAAAAAAGAAGTTACTTTCGGGATGACCTGATAAAAATCTATCGAAAATTATTTTCATAATCAATGCGTCGTCTATTTATTTTTTCACAAGTTTTATAATAATAAAATTTTGATTTTTGAAGATATTTCGATATTATTTGTGTAAATCATTAATTATACCATTTATACTGATGATTGCATCATTAAAAAGGCGAAACTGTTATCATAATTGTATATTTTAATGTTTAAGTGGGATAAAATTTTTTCTAATGCTCTATAATAATCATATATAACTATGTGGCAAGCATATGTAAGAATGAATTCGCATATGTGCCAAGTTTGCATGGATTTACATCAGACAGACGTATGGCATACTATCACGCCATGTACATCACATATGATAATGTTGATGATAGCGGGATTCGATCCATCCTACAGCTGTTACCAGTTCGCATATGTGCCAAGTTTGCATGGATTTACATCATACAGACGTATCACGCCAAGTACATCACATATGATAATGTTGATGATAGCGGGATTCGATCCATCCTACAGCTGTTACCAATCTTTAAAATTAAAACAATTTTTGATTATCAATTATTTTCAGAATAATAATCATCATAAAAATTTATCATTCTTTTATACTATCTTTTAAAAATTACTAATAAATCCTTTATAAATGAAGTTTACATCACAATTATTCGTTAGTTATTAAGGCTTGTTCGTGTTGACTTTGAAAATCATATTAATAAATTCCAAATTGTAATAATTAGTATCACATCTCGACACTTCTTCGATTATTCATTAAGCGGAAAATGAATACTCTCGAAATTTACTATCAACTATTATTGTTCGAGTATGTAGTAGATGGCATTGAATATAATAAACCGTTATGGAGAAATCTTATTAATTGGTGATTAAAAAGTTATTTTTAAGTGTCGTTAGTTTTGTTTACGATAGTTCTGTTCGAGCATTATCAATTTGCTAGTAACCATTGATCTCTCGGTTGTGATGCTTCTCTCTTTGATGTAAATTCTACGTTTAATATGATGCATCAGTGATCAATTCCAAAGGTTAGATATAATTAGCAGAGACAGCTGGACCGAAGAAAATTCAAAATCTAGTAAAAATTTCAAAATTTAATAAATAGTATATCAATCAGGATTAAATTCTTTAAAAGTTTTTAAAAACAGTCAATCAATTCTTGTAGGTGAAAAATAAATCTCCGACAAAGGATTTTTATAAAAATTCGGTTAAATGAATTTTATTAGATCTTATCCTTTGACAGATTTTTTTAAATTTTGAAATCCGATAGAAATCTTAAAGCAAAAAAAAAAAAAGATGATTTTTAACTTTAAAAATTCATTTATTTTTCAGTTCCTCCTATTAAGAAAATCCAAAAAGTAACAGCAAAACTTAGATGATACCATTGTTTCGTTTGCGAAAAATAAGAAATATCATCCACACATAATAATATTTACCTACAGTTTTCTTTCAACCGTTTTGTTTGCTATTCATGCAGATAAACAGATTTCGGTAGTAAACCAATTTTGAATTACATTTTTATTTTAAAATAAAAACTCAAAAATTCAGAGGAGAAAAAGACTATGATTTAAACAACACTGTTTCTCGAAGATGTTTTGATTTTGTATATTTTTCAGCCTTTAAACTTTTATTTTTCATGTAGCAACAACAACTTTTCTACATACAACATCAAGAATATTTTATAGACAATATGAAAAATTATCTTTTAAATTATTAATTCATGACTTTTATCTGAAATTTTGATTATAAAAATGTTTTCGAAATTTCATTTTTATAATCATTTTTATAATCACTGATTTTTATAATCAGTGAAGTATTTTAGGCAATATTTTTTACTTTATATAGTACATATAAAGCATGTAAAGTTAGTCATAAATGTTATGACGAACTATCAAACGATGGATTGTCACAAAACGTCCATTTTCTCCATTGTTATAGATCCAATCTTGCATCATGAAAATCTTCAAAAATAAGATATGTTCATTATAAATTTCTCCAATAAATTGATCTGTAAAGATGGTAAAATATATATTCTGCATGATTTTAACTGTCGGCCAAATTTTATTCCATTAAAAATAACAATAATAATAATAAATATATTCGGCCCGTTTGGTTTTGTCCATTTTACACGTATTTAAACAAAATCAAAGAATGAAGAATTCTCTTAAAATATTATAAAGCTGTGTCTTTCAATTTTGATACTAACATTCTTGATTTTTTTTTAACAGTTCTTGCTCTATAAAATTTATCGTACAAGATGGGTTTTCTTGTAGGATAGAGTCGCGGAGTGTAATAAAAAACGAAATATTTCGCTAGCAAAAATAATCAAATTTTATTCGTATATTTTGAAAAAGTTTTTTTTTTTTTTTTTTTTTATTTCAACTTAGGATTAGTGGCCGAATAAGAAAAAGTTGTTTTTTTTTTTCTTTATTTCAACTTAGGATTAGTGGCCGAATAATATACTTTTGGCGTGCAACCAGGAAAATCTGGAGTCATTTCCAATTCATGTTCACTCGTATCTCTTTCAATATCGTCACGATATGTCTTCAATTATTGTAACAACAGTGCATAACTTATTTTATTTTCCAGCATAAAAGTGACATAAATTTTAGAATACTCGACTAATTCAATCGATTAATAATAATATTAACTATATATTTTTTTACTGAAATCATAATTTAAATTAATACTAAAGATGACTAGTAGAAGACCAAAAGTTTTCTTTAGTGTTATAAACGTCCTAAACTTATAAGAAATACTAAATTTCCTTTAGTATTTCTTATAAGTTTAGGACGTTTATAGAAATGTAACGGATTGCTATTAGCACCCCTTTAACACGAAAAGATTTTTCAATATTTTTTTAAATCCTTTATGAATACTTATAAATTTCCTTTAGTATTTCTTATAAGTTTAGGACGTTTATAGAAAAGTAACGGATTGATATTAGCACCCCTTTAACACGAAAAGATTTTTCAATATTTTTTTAAATCCTTTGTGAATAGTTACCAATTAATCCTTTGGTTTTTTAATGTTCAAGATCTGCTAAAGGAAGGATTTTGTATGTGTGTAGCAGTCTTGGTGACAAAATTTTAATTGTCCCCTTCAATTCAAATAGAGTACTAAGGGAACTAACTTAGATCAAGTTGTAACGTAATTCCGAGCATTTACCCAATAAATAGATCTAATCTAGTCTAAATAGTAATCTGTAACACTGTTTAGACTAAGTTCATCTATTTATCGGATAAATATTCGGAATTGCGTTACATTTTGACCTAAGTTAGTCTCTTTCCACTCAGGCCCTTAGTACTCTATTTGAGTGGAAAGGGACGATCAAAATTTTGCCACCAAACCTACTACACAAAAAAGTGCTCCTTTAGCAGGTCTTGAATAATAAAAAAACCAAAGGTTTTGTTGATAACTATTCACAAAGGATTTTAAATCCTTTGTGAATAGTTACCAATACTACAGCTTCGAATATTGAAAAATCGTTTCGTGTTAAAGTGATGCTAATAGCAATCCTTTGATTTTCTACAGGGCACCATAAGCTTATAAACACATTGGGTGCATTCCAAATAAATTATTGTTAATAATTATCTTTTTAATTTAATAACAACTTGAATTTCATTATTACTTTCCTTCTAAAATTTTCTAAAATTCGTCATATCGATAATATTTTAAAGTAATTTTATTACACCTTCCTCATTTCTATTTATGTGATTAATGACTCTTACTAACAACTTTTTCCAAACTTTTTTAAGAAACCGAAATCGTCGTATTTCAAAGAATTTTATTTTTATTTTTATTTTTATTATTATTATCAGCAGAATGTGAAGCTAAGAACATTATAAGGATTAGAAGATTTACATCCATGTTCGGTATTCCTTTTCATGATAAAATTGCACGCCATATAACATCATTTAAAAGAAGTTCCGAAAGAAGTCGTCAGAGAGCTTCGAAATCTGCAACATTTCTTTTCCTTCCTAATAACCGTAATCATTGCAGTTTCTGAAGACAAATCGATAAGTTTCTTTCGAAAATTGTTAAGAAACTATAAACTATGTTAAAGAAATTTTATTACTATTATTTAAAAAAAAAAAATAATAATAATAAATAAAAAAGTACATACATGTGGAAACTTTCCGAAAAACCCTTTGTTTTGATATTTATATAAGCATACATATATATATCAAATTAGATTTTTTTTTTAAATTCAGAAAGTAAATAAAATATTATATTATGGGAATTTCTATCTAGAAAAAATCGAGGATTATTTTATTGTATATAAATTTTATATTTAAAATCGATAAGAAAGGAACCGGAATCGATTTATCGATATATTTTTAATCCGATGTGAACTCTGGTATCATTGCGTCAAAAAAAGATGAATGGTTTTTATTCCTATAATTTTATCAAAACAGGTAAAAATGTCGATCACATAAAAGTTATTTTCGGATTAATATTTTGTAAGGACAGATCAATCCACAACCATCCGAATCTAACGTTCCACAAAAATATTCCAAGAATCTATACCTTTAATGATATAAGATCTCGGAATTATACAATAAAAAAAAAATTAATTAAGAATGTTACTCGTGTAATATAATTTTAAATATTTTGCCATTGTCATGTTGAAGTTTCTAAAACTAACTTTATGATATCTAAAGTTTCATTTTATCACCTATGCATAAGAGGTACAACGACAAACGAATTAAGTGTGCGATGCAAGGCGAAATTAATTTGTGAAGATGGTAGCATAACCGCACAACAAATGGAACAGTAAAAAGCACGTAGCGACTGGTATTCTCTCTCTCTTCAAAAGTGCACTTTCATTAAATTGCCATTGGGATACATTTGGCACAGAAAAGGCTTTAAAAACTTGACCAGAGGAAGAGTGGATTCTAATTTGAACTGGAGGTAATGTTTCTGAAGTTAGGTTACAAAAGAACACGCACGAACAATTTTTCTAATAATAATTCGCAATGGAATTAATTAAGAAAGCAATATGTTAGAAATGATATAAAATTTCACATCTTGTGTATATCTGTGTGCAATAGGATGTGAAGTTCATGATAAAAAATCATTTTCTTTAATAAAAATTTTAAGTAGCTGCATTTTAATAATTTATACACAAAGAAACTTTTTGTGTGTATTTATTATGCATATAAGTATGAAAAAAAAGTATAAAAATAAAATTAATTACAGCAAAAATATTTGGAGAATAAGCAGTTCTGAAAGGAATTTTTCGAACCTGTCCTTTATTTTCCAATGGCTAAATATTCGGAATTAAAATGAACTTCATCGAAACCATCTTCAATGGACTTTCACGTTAAATATCATAAAAATCTATTAAATAATTCCATAATTATTATAAATAACATCAGAAGAATGAACGTCTTTCATTTTTAAATGGGCAAATCTGTAGGATTAATTAATATTACCTCAAATTCCACTTTAATAACTTGATCACCCCGATAACATTAAATCAAATAGTTAAAAAGTTATTAAGGAGAACATCTTTGAAGTTTGAACGTCCACCATTTTTAAATTGTTGTAAGATTAAATGAGGAAGCATTGAGATTATTCTTTTAATGATCGAATATCTTGCCAAATTTCACGAACATATAATATTAATTAGTTCAAAAGTTATTAGTGAGGACAAACAACCAGTATGATCTGATAAGTCTCATCTTTCTTCAGAAAGTACTCTAATAAAAGTAGTTTTAATTTTAATCAAAGGTTACGATATAATGGATTAAATCGTTACTTATACGAAAAGAATTCGTGAGTTGTTAACATTTTAAAAAATTTATAAAAATAATATATAGAGAAGAATCAAAAGTAAATTTATGGGAAACTGTATTGTATAATAATTATTTAAAATTTTTTTAATTCTGTATAAAAAAACTCAAGAAAAACTTGAACAAAAACCATTTTTAATACGTTGATTACTTATGAATTACCAAGATAAAAATATAGGGTTATATAATGAAAATGTATTTTAAGAATTAATCTTTTTCTTCAATTAAAGAAAAAAAAGTACATTTAAGAATTTTATCTCATCATTTAAAATTATCTTTTTTTTTAAGTTGGAGAGAAAAAAAAGAGGATGAAGTTCATGTAAACTCACTTTTTTGGTGAATGTGCTTTGAAGAAACAAAACTCATCATAGATGGTAATATAACAAGTTCCTTTAATTAATAGAAAGAAACTTTCATTTATATGGAAATGTAATCCATGACATTAGTAAAGAGTATTAAATTTACATTGTTTTCACTAATATTTTTATTGTTTAAACAATGAAGGAAGTTCTTATTCTTTTTAAAAAGTTGATTTGAACTGCTTAAGTTCGCATTGTGAATTCTGAATTATTCATTAGCAAGAACGATTGTAAAGAAAATAATAATAAGAAATCTAACATAAGAAAAACGAAAAATTCGACTTCAAATTTAATTGTTTTTAATTTAGATTTACAAAAATCTCACGATTTAAAGCAGTAATTACTGTTAATAAATTAAATAAATTTATTGATAATAAATTTCATTTAGATGTTTACTCACATTCTAAATCAATTAAAAATTTTACAAATTTAAATAATTTTGTAAAACAAAAATATCTTTTTAAATATTAAGTATATTTGTCAACAGATAAATTTTTATTTTAATGGAAAAAGTTGTTTTAAAAAGAATTAATTTCTAATATAATTATTTTTAATAGTTAAAAAAATATAGGAATGAATCTGTTTTCTCCATTTTCTGAACGGGTTCGACTCTCTTTTTAATTTAATCATTTATTATTAGAAATAATTATAAATTTTCTGCAATTGTTTTTCAAATGAAAATTAAATCCGCGACTCGAACATTACTACACAGAAGTAGTAGAAGCCATGAGATTGCTACTCTGACTGTTTTTAATCATTCGGAATTGTTGCTATAAACAGTAAAATATATCAGATATTTAATTAACTTTAATACATCTAATCAATACGTATGAAAGTACCGAGTTTATGGATATATTTATTAGAATTTACAGTTATAAATTGCTAACATCTGCAACAATTGGAGATATCAATCTTGAACATGGATTTTAATACATCTAATCAATATGTATGAAAGTACCGAGTTTATGGATATATTTATTAGCATTTACAGTTATAAATTGCTAACATCTGCAACAATTGGAGATATCAATCTTGAACATGGAAGCTACACAATTTCTCAACAGCAATGATATTTTTTTTGGTCAAGTATGTGAAATTCTGTTTATAATTTAAAAGTACGCATTAAATATTTAATTAATTAATTCTTATATTTTTTTATTTATTTATTTAAGCAATTTTACAAATTCCTATTAATTAAATTTTAAAATAACCGATGGAATCCAAATTAAGTTTCTTTCATATTATATATTGAAAATTATACTTTTTGAACTAACTTTTACCTTCACATAAGAGAAAAAAATAAAATAAAAAAATTACTACTTCAATCTAAGACCGAAAATTGTTTTGCGCGATTTAAAAAAAAAAAAAAAGAAAGAAAGAAATTAAAAAATAACAAGTTTAAAAATATCAAAAACTAATTTTTCCTACATTTTTTATTATTCTTTCTAAACCATTTTAAAAAACTCTTCAAAGATTAACCGTCTTTTCAATTCGAAGTAATTTTTTATATTTTGTTCTCGAACATTTCTTCAATTATTTTCTGATTTTTATCTCCCTGTAATTATTACAAAATTCAATAAATTTAATAAAAAAAAATTATATATAAGCTTACGTCTTTAGAAGAAAAAAAAAAAAAACTTATAATTTCTAACATCAAAGAAATAATCGAAATTACTTTCGTTTGCATAGTTTAATAACAATCTTAGTTTCAAAACTTCACAAGATTATGCCTACGGTTAACCACATTTCCATGTCTGAGCTATGATGAATTACAGCATTTAGATAACTGCATAATAACAACAATGGCTCGCATCCCAATGGAAATGAATAAATTTATACATCTTAATAAATTTAACAAATAAGTTGCGAGAAAATTTTAACTGTATTATTGAATACTAAATACATAGAGACAGTTCAATTAAACAAATTCTTAATTGTATTTTATAAGATTTATCATTTTTGTATTCATGCAAACAAATCGATTCGGAAGTAATTTTTGACATTAACGGATGAGTAAGTGTAAAATAAAAAAATGACTGTAAAAATTGATGTTATATTCGATTATCGTATACATAAAACACAAAATTTGTCATGCGACAGCTTTAGATATAAATGTCGTCCGAGTTTTAAACATAAATATTTTATGCTTCAGTTCAAATGGTAGAGAGAGATTAGACTAAGGAGATTGACTGGTATTTCTAGCATATAATTTTTGTTTATATGTATAAAAACAATTATTATATCAAGCAGGGCAGCCGAGAGGGGATGACATCCGTGACTTTTGTTACGGGCCCGACCGTCGGGCCCGAAATGTCATATAATGTTTCCGTTAGTTGCAGGCTGCCGACAGACCACCTAAATCAGTCGTACCAAAAACTTTTATACAGTATATATATAACATAGTATGTAATGTATGGAATTTTAAATTTATTGTTTGTCTTTTTTAAATAAATGCTTAATGTTTTTATATGGATTTTTTATTAAACCAAAAAAATAATGCATTTTTTTAAGTGGGGCCCGGATAACAGACTTTATATGAATTTTTTATTAAACCAAAAAAATAATGCATTTTTTTAAGTGGGGCCCGGATAACAGACTTGTTATGGGCCCGAAAATTTCTCTTGGTGGCCCTGATATCAAGTCTTACTTTGTCGTAACGACTTACATCATCATTGCGATAATGATAATCATGGTGATAATAACGATGTCACAATCAAGATATACTTATGCTTTAGATTAATCCATAAATTATTAAAAATCTTTTTATAAAGTTTGATAATAATTCATTGATACCGTTTTGTATTGCCGTCTTCTGTTACGTCACAATGATAAATCTATTTCATCATTCTGATGCCATTGTCGCGTCAGAATGATGCTTCTAACGTAATAATGGCATCATCTTTGGAATCCAGAGACAAATCACAGAATTAGAATATTGTCCCAAAGATGTTCTCGCATGCCTGATGATGCCATATTTTGGGCTTCTTAATCTAAACTTTCTCAGTTAATATAAAAACCTGAAAATACCCAAATTTAAACAAAATTCTTAAAAATTAAATAAGTGCTTTTGTTCTGATCCCAAAATGCTTCACTTCCTGGTTTTATTTTGATCCCGTATACTCTATACTACCCAAAAAACTCATTTGAAGTCACTTCGTGAAGCTTGCTCCCAATAGGTTTGGGAATATATACATAACAAACAAAGACATTCACTTATATATATATGCTTATAAATAAATAATATTATATTGTAAAATGATACTAGAAAAAAAAAAGAAATCAAGTAAATTCAATGAATAAAAAGCAGAAATTAAATTCCAACAATATCTTTTTTTTTTTTGTTTTACTGACTTCATTTATTATGGAAACATACCATAATGAAATATAGATGTAGAGGAAATCCAATAATTCTGCAACTGTCACGACGTGTTTAGATAGTCTATGTCGTTAATTAGACTATCCATTAAGAGATATCAAAGTGAACATTCAATGAAATCAATCGTGAACTGAAATGAAATCAATTTGCAATAATTAAATCAACACAATTAATTCGTGATTTTGAACAGAAATTTGAAATGACATAACAAGTTACAATGTTTAGTAAATTTTATTCAAGCTTGAAACGATCTAAATTTATTAATTAATAGTATAATGCATGGGATACGAAGCATCTTTTATCCTTTACTATATCATACGTTATGCAATAATGCTTTAAATTTTATAAAAAAATAATTTTTTTCACAATAATAAACTTTATAAAAAAAAATTTAGTAATTATTACGTAACAATGATTGAAAAAAAAATTATAAGTCATTATTTCTAAGATACTCGCGAAAAAAATTCTAGTTTGTAATTTCGTGATGTTTAAATATTTATACAGAAATTTTGATGATAAAAATATATATCTGATAAATTCTAATGTATAATTTTCACTGCTAGTGCATTGTTAATAACAAGAGAGATATCAATCATTGTAATGATTCTTCATCATTAAACAGAATGTTATGGCTTAACTATCTAAGTATTTTATAAAATTATTTTTAATGGGGGAAATTATGGTAATTATATATCATGAATAAAATATTAAAAATAACCATTTAATTATATTTTTCTATTAAAATATATATAATTAAATTGTTATCTTCAATGCTGTACATAAGACTTTTGTTTTTCTTCATTTTTAGTACTTCTGACATAATTTTCTTTAAGTAATTTTGAAAAATAATAGGGTCTACATAAAAGAAAATATTATCAATCTTAATGTAAAGATACTCAATGCACTTGTCTACAGATTCGTAACTTATAAAAGAAAGCTTGATTTCAGAAGCTCTTCGTGCTACATTCGCTTAGAACTCATCCGGAAACAGTAAAATTATTCTTTCCTTCTTGAACTTTTTTCTTTATGTGAATTCAGCATTTTATATATATATATATATATCCATTTAAAAACAGAAAATTTCTGTAAGTGCTTCAATCTATGTCAGAAAAAAAATGTAAACTTAACACTGTACTGCATTCAATTCTCTTGATGATAGGGCAGACACGATAGCGATAAAAATAAATTCATTATCATTCTTGAAAAAATACAATAATAATAATGAACGTAATTAAAAAAAAATATATATATATATTTAATTTTCGATCTTAAAAATAAAATAACGTAAATTACGATTTATTTATAAAATATAAAAAATTTATTTTTTTCAATTTTTTGTTAAAAACGAAATTTTTGTCAAACAAAACCGATAACATTTTAACAAGTGAGTTTGTAATTTTACACGTGATTCAAAATTTTTCTAATTTCTTTTTTTTTTTTTTAATAAAAAGTAATGAAAACTTGTAGCATTTAGGAATTATATTTCACTAGAAGTGTTATTGACTAATTTCTTTTTTTTTAAATAAAAAGTAATGAAAACTTGTAGCATTTAGGAATTATATTTCACTAGAAGTGTTATTGAACATGATAGATTAGAAATTTAATTAAACAGTTTTAAGTGACAAACTGTAAGTTACAATCGGCTGATACTGGAGAAGGATTATAAACATTTAGTAATATAAAGTATCTGGTTTCACTTTGGAAATAACTAAAGCATATCGAATGTACTGAGTCTTGCCTTGTAATATTCTATAACTTAACTAAATATTCCTATTCTTCTTATAATAGTTTTTTTCATTTATTTATTAATTATAAAGTAATAACTGAAAATAAAATCTTGTTTATGTAACTATAAATCGGAAAGTTATTCCTGGCTCTAAATAACATGCGAAATTTTAAAATCTTCTAAGTAAATGACGAAATCTGATAGAGTTGCACTGTAAATTTTACTGATGTTGTCTCGTATCAATCAATATTGTATAAGTTTAAACTCAGAGAGAGAGAGAATTTCTAGCATGAAAACAGATAAAATTTAGCGAAATCTCGTATATCAGTAAAGAAAATTATTGATATTTTTGCATCGGGAAAGGTTTTCAAAATGGAAAAAAAAAAAAAATATCGAATGGAATCAATAATCTGTTTCTGGAAATATAAAATGGCCGAAGAGATAAGCAATATACAAAAACTGAAGCGTGGTATATTTTTACTCGTCTTTCGAATATTCGGAAAAAATTTGTTCTTCACTGACTGAGAGCCAAATAATCGAACGGTAATATAGTAAATATTGGTAAAATATATATATATATATATCAAAATATCATGCTTATCAGCAACCATTCAGATATTCGTTATACGTTCCTTCAAAGTAACAAGTATTAATTTTTTACGAAAGATTACTCCTATAAGGAATATTTGAGAATATATATATATATAGAGAGAGAGAGAAAGATCAGAGTAGCCAGCATTCTAAAATAAATTTTTTGGCAATATGATAGCAATAATCGTTATCAGTCAAAATATATATGTATAGAAAATATGAAATCAAGAATTTAGAATCGCCGAATTTGTTTATATGTATTATTTAAGTTATTTCAATAGTATACAGATCGTATGAGATGAGATGAAATCACGAATTAGTATTCCGAAGTTCCAAAAAACACAATTTCGTATAAACAAATTCTAAGAGAGAGAGAGAGCTTGGATTTTTCAACGAGATCTGGCATCGTGCCACACATCAAAACTGGGAAGAAATTTTATTTTCTACCTGTATATTCAATTTTATCCATTATATTTTACAGTTTTTTTCCTCCCCTCTTCTCTCTCTCTCTCTCTTTCTTACGAGGCGTACGTTGTGCACGCAGCATTTCAATAGTTACATGGCCTGAAAATTCACCAGTTAAGAATGCGATTTAAAATATCTGGAAAGCGTGAAAAAATAAATAAAAGTGCGAGTAATTTAAAGAAATTTATCTTTAAAATCAAAAAGGAATTTTGATAGAAGTTCAAATATAAATTTAGAGACCGTATCTAACGAATCTGTGTTAAATGAAAATTCGATACTTTTTTTTAAAATTATTATAATGCCAAATCATTTTATTAATAAAAAATAAAATAAAAATTTGCAATTTTTTAAAGTCTATTTCTAAAGAAATTTTGAATATTTGTGTCCTCTCATTGGTTGAAATGGTGGCTTATTATGACGTAACAATCATCCAGATTTAACATAAAAAATAAAGCAAAAACATTATTATTTTCTCATTTTTCTTTTTTACTTATTTGTCAACTTTCATAATATAGATTTATTTTTCTATTTAAGCAATTGGGTACTGTATAGTACAGTGAATAATGACGAAATAGTTGTATCCAATTTTTTATATGTTGAATGAATCGAATACTTTCAGTTCAAATACTGAACAATTTATCTGATTTATCTTCATCATATACTCTCTATGTTTTGTCTTTTTTTTTTTCTTGAGTATATTATTCGAATGATAAGATCTTCTGTAACATTCAATTTTCTTTCTAACCATTCATATCTGTTTCTTCGCTATTTCTCCAGAGTGAAAAACACGATTTATAACAGTCATTTGTGATCTCAGCAAACTTAGGATAAGATAAAATGTTAGCTAGTCTAACAATATATATAATTATTTTTAAATTAATCGAATGAATATAATATGACGACTTAATTTTCGCATTAAATTTAAATATATTGTGTCGTTGTTAAAAGAATGTTAAGTAATTTAAACTAGATTTTTAAATGAAAAATAATTAACATGAATGACATTAATATTTTAATAATTACAAAATCTATAGTAAAAAATAAAATTACATGCGGCTTCAAAAACTACCAGCAAACGTGTAAAAAGATTTTTTTTTGCCTAGACAAGTGGCAAACAAGGATAAATTTTTTCAGTTTTTACAATGTTTCAAATATCATTATGTATCATATCTTTCTCGTAAGAAAGCATGATTTATTAGTACATTTTTTTCCAACTGTGATTAATTTACGCTCTATTTTTTTGCTATAGCTTACCTGCCACAATTAATTAGCTGTAAATGCAAATATTTTACGTTATATTTAGTTTCTTTAACAAATATCGCTATAGTGGATCGATTTAATCCTTAATAAAATTTTAAATTAAAAAAAAAAAACTGCAACCTTCCTTTCGCTATTTTATACTTTTTACTGTTACATTATAGAATACTCCAGTGATTCTCAACCTGGGCGATATCGCCCCCCCCAGGGGCGTTCTCGTTCTTGAAGGGGGCGCTGGAACAAAAAGGGGCGATCAGGGGGCGATAGACTATGTAGAGGGCGTTGAGATTTAATGACCTGTTAGACTTTTTTCTTAGTATTATTGAACAAAGGGAATTCTGCATACATATGCATTTTACAAATTTATGACAACGGACTGGCAACACTGCACAAGAACGTCGAGTGACCGATTTCACAACCATTAAGCTGACGAGGTGGAGCACCTGCCAATCAACTCTGAATTCCTCAGCCTCTCTCATGTCTCATTCCAGTCAGCAACTAGCAGTATTCTGTTCTGTTTTGTCCTGAGTTTTATATCAATATTTTGTAATGAAGGACGATATTCATCGAGTAACACTTATCGGTTCCATTCTTTTGGAAACTGAGGAAAGCATACTTATATATATATATATATTTGCTTCGTCCAAGTCTTACATTCGACCTTATGCCATGGTGGATTGAGTTAAGATAACGGGGGCGCTCAGAACAATCGCATTCACCCAAGTGGGCACTAGGCTCGAAAAGGTTGAGAACCATCTAAAGATTAATAATACTGCAAAGATATATCTAGTCTTACGAATAATATAATTCGTTAAGAAGTTTTGCTTTTATCTTGGTATCCTTTATTTAAGCTGAATGCAGTTCATGAAAACACTATATGTACTGCATTTTGCAAATATATATACAGTATATGCTATTAATTAAGTTTTTATACAGAAGTTTGCATATAAATGCTCAATTATAAAGCGAGGATTTTTGGTGAAAGTTCCGCCATCTTGAAAATATGGCGGTTATAGGTTAAATAAATATGTAGTTTTACAATATATTTATTGCTAAGCCATTTATATCTATGGTAATTGGAAAATTTCAAAAATTATGGTGTAATTTTTGAAATTTTTCTAAAATTAGAAAACAAAATGACACTCGAAACTTCGTAAATTGAGGAAGACTTGTAATGTATTCTATAACGCTGATACTATGAATTTATCACGTAAAAACAATTTTAAAATGGTATAAAAGACAAAAACATTAAATATTTAAACATTATCCGAAAATTTTTATATATATAATACAATATTAAAAGAAAGATCGAACGAATTTTAACAAAAAAATATTATTTAATGGGCGAAAAATTAATGTGATCCCAGAATTGATATTAATTATAAACTTTACTTTTTACCAGTAAACTCTACCTGAAATACAAATACAATATTGATAATTCGTTAATTACTAAAAGTTGTTATCTAATAATTCTTTACTATACAAGTTTAGACGATTTATCTCCATTACAGGATAGAAAACTGTTACCTTTTGTCTTTGGAGTATTGATTTATATTTTCTTTTATATATATATACATACAAACAATTCCAATAATCCTTATAAAGTATTTCTTTCGTTAAAAATATATATAAAAGAATACGGTATAATGGATTTGTAATATAAATTATATCAATTTATCATTATTTTAATAATAAAAAATATGATAAATTCATGTATATGAATAAAAATTAATTTTATTTATTTATCTAAGAATTTTTTAAAAATTATTATTTAAGCCTATTTATTATTAATTAGGCTTAATTAAAATATTAGTTAGCTCGTGCATTCCAGCAGAAATCATAACTGAGACATGGAAAGGATTAAGCAGGATATATTTGCATTCAAAAATACACTCTATTATTTCAAATATTTTTAAGTATTTTAATTACAAAATAATTCTAAACTATAGAATTAATAGTTTTTAAAATATTGCTGTTGTAACATATATCAACAATTGCAATTATAATGATGTAATTTTAAATCAAATTTAATATTCATTAATATTACCTCCTTCACATTATTAAAAACAGGAAGACCTAAATGTGTCTGTCCACCTTTACCTGGAGAAACTCCTCCCACAAACTGAGTTCCATATTCTAGAGACTGCTTACTATGAAATGTTCCCTATAAAAGAAATAAGGATTAGTATTTTGAAAAACTTTTTATTTAGCATGTTCAAAAATAATACACAAACTTATTTTTTAAAAATTATTATTTAATTATGTATTATTAATTAAAAGTTAACAACTTGTGTGCCTTGTATTTAAAATATAGGAAAAGTATTTTTTTTCCCTATATAAATTTGATTGCAATAGATGTAAACAAGAGAATATTTATTATGAATATATATAACATGAACATACTTTTTTCCTCTTTATCATGTTTAAATGCTTTCAATGTGGGCATAAATTGATGTTAAATCTCTTCAGAAGACGTTCCTCTTGATAAAACAGTGATGAAAGTTTACATAAAATGTATTTGAAAGGGGTTCCTTACTGGGTAATGACTGGCTTTTATTTATGAAAATGTTCACAGAATACACTGTAACAAAGATTCCCATTAAGTTGATGCTTTGCTTTAAAGATATATCTCTGAAATGTCTCAGCTTTAACAACTTATATGCAATGTGGGGTGTTAGTTGATGGGATTTTATGAACATTTTTAGGAATACAAAATCGCTCATTACTCAATAAGGCGGCACATGTTTATATAAATATTTCTCATTGTTTTATCAAGAGGAGCATGTCCTGAAAACATTTGACAGCAATTCACATGTCTAAAATGAAGGCATATGAATTCATTCATAAGCATTTTAGGCAATTTTTTGGATTATAAATAAAAATGATTACATATAAGGAAAAGTAAATTAATCACCAGAAGTATAAATGTCATAATCTAATTAGCGACCTAAGAAAACAATTAAACAATAAATTATAATTAAAATTTAATTTTTTTATATATATAATTTTCTATTTTCT
>AYEL01069916.1:0-10118 GCA_000484575.1 Olivierus martensii
CCGATATATATAATATCAAATAAAGGAATGTTCATGTCATCAAATGAATAATCTTCATTACTTATTTTAATTGACAATAAATTGCGCGATGTTTTCTTATACATAATCAATTTTTTAAAATACTTTTTCCAAATGTATATATAGTTATATCTCATCTTACATCATTAATTCCTTCCAAGATTCGAGACTTCATTTCAAAAACGATGTAAGGCGGATAAGCGCTTTAAAAAACGACCTAGATCCCGCTATTATTAATCACGTAATGTCATTAATAACATTTTTAAACTTCTAATGTCCGGTTGCACCAAATTCTGAAAAAAATAACTATTCGTTAAAGTTGCTGTTAAAATTTTTTTCCTTACACCAAGCGGAGTTAGGGTTTACCTAGAAGTTAAGAAAGAGGTTAACTTAATAACCCGATGACGAGTGTTTAGCTCCACTGTTAATGAAACAAAATGGCTGTTCATAGAGTTATAGACGGAGATATTTTTTTAGTTTGATATGTAATTCATTGAAACGATTTATAAATTATTTAATTATTTGAAATTATATCCTTGTAATAATATATTTCTTAAATTAAAATTTTTCTTTTATTTTTATAATCCCCTGTTCTATTTTTGATATCCCGCAGGATGAAAAGGGAAAACTGTGGGAAATTTAAAAAAGATATTTGTAAAAATACCTTATTAGCTTGTGAATATAAAATAAAAAAAGTCAATAATAATAAACTGAAATCAACATAATTGAATTCTAAAATAAAAATTAATTTGTGATGACATTCTTTACTAGAAAGTTCTCATCTTGTTTCACCTGTTGAGTGCTAACTATTTCTTGAAATTAAACTTAATTAATATGCAAAAATATATGAAAATTAAAATTTTGTAATCTTGCTTAATTTTTATTGAAATATTTTGGAATTTTCAGATTTTATTGCATTTTTTTTTCTTTTTCTAACAATGTAAGAAAATTTTTGGAATCTTATTTTTCAGTTTCACTTAATTTTCATTGAAATCTTTTGAAATTTTTAGTTTATTATGTTTTTCATTCTCATTTTTTCAATGTGATATTTTTTTAATTTTATTTCTTTTACAACTTTTTGTACCTTATATGAGGTCAATGAAAACTTGACTTTTTAAAATGAAATTTTAATCACCCAATGAAATAGTTGATATTTTAAAGTAAGGACAAGTCCTCGGAAATAAATGAGCCACGAATGAAGAAATTTGGCCAAAATTTTCAGAAATTATTTATAAAAACTACTAGTTATGTAACTTTTGTTGAATGAAGTTGCTAAATAATTATTAAAAAAAATTATATGAATTCATTAAAATATTGTCATTTTTATTAATATTTCATATTTATTAACTTGTTCTTACTTCATTTACACTATTTTTAGCAATACTTTTTATAAATTTTTTATTCATATGAAAAAATCCTAACATTCTAATAAAAGTTTATAAGGATAGGAATAATTTTGCAGGATAAGTCTAATAAAATTGAAGAAGAAGGTGATGGTGATGGTGGTGGTGGTGGTGAATGGGATCAAGGACATAGTAGTGAAAGAGGAAGAAGAGGACGAGGAGGAAGAGGACGTGGTCGAGGACCTGGAAGAGTAAGTTCATTCAATTCTGTGAATAAATCAATTTGTTGTATTAAGCCAAACTTTGCTATATAAAATTTGATATTATTAATTTTACATAATGAAATGAGTGAAAAGAAAAAATTTAATAAAAGGGAATAAAAAAGAAAATAATACACAATTAGTTTGTTAATTAATATTAAAAATATCATGGAGAAAATAATAAAAATAGATTTATAGGTGAAAATTAGAGAGCATTTAAAGTCAGTTTAGAATACAATGTAATACTGATAATTTTGTATATGGAATGGAAAGATACATGATAAATTAGGAAAATATTTAGATTATATAGAAACTTAGAACAAAGAAGCTAAATGATTACAAACAAATTGCATGAAATGATAATGAAATTCTTAATATATATATGTTAGGCCCAAACACCGAAATTGCACAATGACCGAAAAAAACAACCACAACGCATTATAATCAGTTCCAAATGACCAAACATAGATGCTCAATATTATTTTGCTTTGTGGCCATTGTGAGGCAACCACAACATGTTGTGAGCAACTCTGCCAAAACCAATACACGTTCTGAATATTTTGAAACGACCACAAACCATTCTGAAACAGATCAGGGCATGTATTTTTAGTGGTACACTCTGTGTTACTAATAGTACCATAATTTTGCAACTGGTAATGGAATTTTGACCATTTAGCAGTATATCAGTGATGGCTACTAATTCATGAAAAAGGAGCGACATTTTGGACATTTGGACATGAGACTTCAATTATATATAATTATTTTTACAATATTTTTATTTTTTAAATCATAAATGAAGTCTTTCCAAAAGTAAAATTTTTTCAAAAAAATTTTAAAAGATTTCAACAAGAATACAATCTAACATTGATTTAGGTCATTTTGAACTGGAAACAATGCATTGTGGCTATTGATTTTCTTGTTCTCTAATATCTAATAAAGAACATGAATTTTATTAAAATATTTAAAAAATGTTTGTTTTCTTGTAGATTATCAGCTAAGATTTACATCTGTGTCAAAGGTTATCCTTTAAAGCAACAGTTCTCAACCTTTTTATATCAATTCAAAAATTTCAGTACTACCAACAAAAATATATCTTATATAAAAATAGGAAGTCAAGATTATACATGTACCACTAGTCATGTCTGGCATACCACAAATTGAGAACTGCTGCTTTAAAGGATTCCTGAAAATGAATTAATGTAATAGCACTTTTATAATTTATATAATCTGGACTTTCAATTGGTTTCTTTATATAATCTGGACTTCTTAGAGTTCAGTGCAAGAAATTTTAAAACATCATTATGTTATTCCTGTTCTATATAGTTCTAAGAATAACATAAAAATGGTTGCTCCTGTATATGCAGCTAAGACTAAATTTAAGTAATAAAATTACTTATTTTTTCCATTCACATTACCTTCTTTTCTACAAAAAGTGGATAAATATGTATTCTACTTAGTTTCCCTATTTTAAAATAAGGTAAATCTAGGAATAATTAACTAAACTCTTATAACTTTAGTTCTTAAAAATGTATTAACCAATTACAAAGGAAGATTCAGTAACAAATAACATCCTAATAAATTTATATAATTAAACTCAAGAAGGTTCTGGATAAATAATGGGAGAATTGATTCTCATTCTTTTGTTAAATAAAAAATTGTAAATTAAGATAATTTTGTAAATAGACATTGTTTGAAAAGCCTCTCCCATAAACATTTTTTCTGTTTATTCTTTATGCTATAGATACTGTTCATTTATTCTTACAAGCACTGTTATTAAGACATTTTGAATTGTACAGAACTTTTTGACATTGACACTTTCACTTATTATTGTTACAATAATGTATGCAGTGGCACAAGAAACTTTGTTGAGATCCAGAGGAGAGTCCTGATGCTTTCTGTAGCATACTACTACAAACACATGCCCTGATCTGTTTCAGAATGGTCTATAGTCATTTCAAAATGCTCAGAATGTATAATGGTTTTGGTGGAGTTGCCCACAATGCGTTGTGGTTACCTCACGATAGTCACGAATTGAAATAATGTTGAATATCGATGTTTGGTCATTTGGAACTGACCACAATACATTGTGACTGTTTTTTTGGTCATTGTGCAATTTCAGTGCTTGAGTGTAACATATATATAGGATGGCTATAATTAAATAGGAGGTGTTTAGAGCTTCATAGCCAAAAATCTATTGGGCCAAACTCAACCAAATTTGATGTGAATACTATTTAGACCAGGGATCAGCAACCTATGACCCATGGGTCACTGAGTGACCTGCAGGAATATTTGAAGTGATCTGCCAAACAATTTGAGTGAAAATTTGCTAGTGAGTGCAAATTTCATTTGCAGTCCTGAAGAAAAATTTTTAGTACATCACTGGCAGATTAAATGGGCATAGTGACAATACAACCATACCTATAATTTTAATCTAGATTGATTGAACACATTTTGGTCTATTGTGCAATTATCAGGTCATCCCAAAAGTAATGTTGTTTTTTATACTGTACTTGTTCAAACGCTCTCAGTTGTCTAAACATGATTTTTAAAGCTTTTTAAATATTTCTAAAGGTAAGCTGAGATGGCCTTATTCTATGGAATGTATACTTGATTAAATTGGCAAATAGTTTATCTTTTATATCCTTTCAAAATGCTAAGAACGACATTACTTTTGGGATGATCTGATACACCAACCTGAACCTAAAATGTGAACCCTCAATCTACTAAAGTTTGACCCGTGGTAAAAAAAGGTTGCCAAACCACTGATTTAGACCATGAGGTTTTGATTTCTAAAACAAATTAATTCAATATTTCTCTACCAGGAAAAAAATGCCACTGGAAGCTCCAAGTAAGAAGGGATGTGAGATCAGGCTAATGGGTTGATCACTTCATAGGAAACACTCAACTAATTATTCAATCTTCTGTGAAATGTAGGATTTGCTGTACTCTCAATCCAATGATAAGGGGGTGCTTCATTCTGCATAAGTATTGTATGTAGATTCAAAACATCCACACTGTTGAAGTTGCAAGATAACAAAATTGAGCTAGATCAAAAGGTCTAGTGACTTGTTCCATCAATACCTCTCTTTTGATCTTTTTTCTTCAAAACAGTATTCACCAATGATGAATGAGGCAATAAAGCCATACCACACTGTGACTTTTGATGAGTGCAAAGGAATCTGCTGAAGTGCATGAAGATTCTCAGAAGTCCAAATGCAATAATTGTGTGTGTTAGCAGTTCTATTCAAATGAAAATGTGCCTTGTCAATCCACAGGATGTTCCAAGGCCATTCATCATCAATTTCCATTTGAACCAAGAATGTCAGAAAAAAATGCAAGTGAGCAAGCTTTTGCATCTCCTTAAAGCAATTGTTGAGTCTGACTGATTTTGTAGGGAAAAACTTCAGCAATTTTTGTGAGATTTTCCACATCAATAACCTATGGCAAATCCAGTTGCCTGGATATTGCCTAAGTACTGCTGGATCCACTATAGCAGTTGCAACTGTCTCAAGTTGTTGATTCATTATCAGTTTATGTTCTAGTCCTGGTAATACTTGTAAAGATTCAATATTTTCAAATCATGAAATCATTTTTGTAAATTTGTAATAATCTTGTTTTCTTAAATCCTTCAACCTTCAACATTTCCCCACAGTGTGGCATAAACAACATTGCTTTTTGGTAGTAAAGTTTTATCAGTAAAGTATGATCATGTAAAGTCAACATAGCAAAATTTTAACAGCAAAGCATGATTGCATAAACATAGCATCACAGTCATATTGGACACATGTGACACTCTCAGTTTTCCTTACATCTGTCAAACTATGACATCAGTTTACTGAAATTTGCATAATCTAGGCCTATCTTTTTTTATTGAAAATCTACATACATACTTTGATTGCAGTACCATTTTTCCCTGGTGGCAAAATCTGACTTATTTTTTCAGAAATCAAAATTCCCATGGTCTAAATATTATCACACCAAATTTAGTTGAGTTTGTCCCAACAGATTTTTGGCTATCAGGCTCTAAACATCTCCTCTTTAATTGTGGCCACTCTGTATTAAAAGTAATTCTTTTTCATTTATTTTTGCTCCAAAGTTATTTTTATTAAATTGCTTTATTATGTATATCTATAAGAATAAAAAATTTTGTGTGAGTAATATATGAAAATTATATTTTGTAGAAAATCAATTGCTTATTGTTCAAAACATTTTACTATGCTGGTTTGAAAATTATTGATATTTGATGAAGTTTTTCAATATGAAATGTATAATAGTGATTGCTGTTCTTTAGGTTTTACACAGTTAAATATTTTCAAATAATTATTTTATGATCCATTATTATAACTTTAATATTGATTTTAAAATATCTTTTTGACTCTTTCCATTCTTAAATGGAATAAAAGGATATATTAGGTTTACTTGTCTTTCTAAGTCTTGTTTTTCCAAAGACAAGTAGACCTAATTCATATATCCTTTCATCAGCTCCCTAACTCACTCATTTGTTATTTGATTTGGATAAAACTTGTATATGTATTAAATCTTTAGTGTCTATATTAATCAATTTTCACCAGAGACAATTGACCAGCAATTAACGGTAATTAAGCTTAATTAATATGTGAAAAATTATCAATGAAAACATAATTTTCTTATATGAAATCTTAGTCATAAAATGAAAAAGTTAGCATTTTTGGGTAGCAACAGTCCAATGAATAAAACAAGTCATGAATGAAGAAAACTGGACTATATTTTCAAAAAAAAAATTGATAAAAATGAAATATTATGCAAATCTTAATTAGTAAAAATTAATGAATTTATATTGTATAATTATAAGGCAACCAATAAAGTTCTGTTGGATATTCATTTGATCAAATTGCACACCCTTCCCACACTATTTGTTCAGAGGTGAGACAGATAAGAGTAAGGTAACATATTAGTGAGTAGTTTCCTCTTATAGTGAGCTGGTAGTGGTTATACAACAGTTAAATGGGGATGTCAGTGAGAGCAGGTCTAACATGGGAACCTCAAACAGTGTTATATGAGCCTGTATGCTTTAGGAGTTTAAATTCATAAAGCATACAGGCCCCACTACAGTTTAAACTGGGAATAAATGCTAGTACAGCAGAAAGAAAAATATGCCAGGCATTCAGTAGGGATGTGGTAAATGAGTAGATAATAATGGTGATTTAAGGAATTTAACAACAATGATGAATCCCTCCAGGACACACTATGTACAGGACATCCACAAACCATAGACATCAAGGCACTCAGGGTGGCTAGTGAGTCTGATAGTGACCAAACATATGAAGCATTGAAGAAGCACATTCAATTATAGTGCAGAAACCATTCGACAACACCTACATCACATTGGGAAACAATATAAAGTGCGACAATGAGTCCTGCAAGAATTGACTGCAGCTGAGAAAGTTGTGGGGAAGTTAACTTTGACCTATCCTATTTTTATTTTATTATGCACTCTATTATTTATTTATCATTATTTTCCTATATGCTAACGTATTATATTTTAGTTTAAAAGTTAACTTACTTCCACGCTCTCCGTCGTAGCTGGCAATCACGTGATACGGAATCGGAACCCGTATCCGGAAGAGCTATCCCGGTTAATGGTGTCCTCTTATCTACATAATACTTACCACTGAACTGATATGTGAAAATAAGAATGATCCGTATCGGTATTTTTGTTCGATATATAAATTAATTGTAAAGATAATGACATGAATGAATTACTCTGTAAACTGATAACTTTGAACTTGTTACGTGTAAGTATGCAAATGAGCGAAGTGCGGGATTGTAAGTCATCCGTATAAAAGACCAACGCAGTCGACAAGCATATATAGGTGCTGAATTTCCAGACGTAGAATTGGCGAAAAGTGACATTTGAGTTTCTTGTAAGGATCGACTATTATTTGAAGTTTGTATCAGAGGTGGAGGTAGTAGAATTTAAATAGTATTTAAGGTTCTTTTCTTTGTGAATAATTGATTGTTGAGATTTTGAATTGGATTAAACAAGTTTTGTTGATTAATTACTTGTTGCTTTATTATAGTTTCAATAAAGCATTTATTAACACTTTTGTAAGTGTTTTGAGTCTAATAAATTTTATATTTTTCATCATCTAACTTGTTTTGAGAATTTTTTCAATTTATTAGTGTAAGTTCTAACATCGTTTTTTTGTTCTAGTCTAACACTTAATCGGCACTTCTAGTTTAAGTTCCAATTTCTGGTTTTGTTTCGTCAGTTAGACGTTACATTGTGTGAGATTGTTTAGTAGTTAATTAGATTTAAGTTAGAACTTAGCTTAAGACCTGAGCTCAGGCCGAACTCTGGAATTTGCAGAGTCGCTAGACTGTTAGGCGTAGTTATAATTAATAGTATTAACAGTCATCCTAATTCGCGACTTTGCAAAGTGACACAAGCAAATGCATGTTTCTTTGCTGTCTTGGCAAAGGAAGAATCTGTTTCTGGACAGAGTGCTGATCTGTGATGAGAAGTGGGTTTTTTACGATACTCCACAGCACTGTCATCATTGATTAGCACCACAAGAACTCCCAAACAACAAAAATCACCACTGCATCAACAGAAGATTATGCTCTGTGTTTGGTGCTCTTTAAAATCATGCATTGCAAACTGTTACCACCTGCTAAGCAATCAATGCAACTGTATACTTACAGCAATTGGAATGTGTGCATGAAAAACTGAAAACTGTGAATCCAGCACTTGTGAATTGCAGAGGTGTCATTCTGTTACAAGACAATGTGAAGCCATATATTGCTAAGGTCAGTTGTGACACCATTATCCAGTTTGGTTGGGAAACACTAATGCACCCCTCATATTCTCCTGAAATTGCACCTTCAGATTACCATTTATTTAATCTGTTAGACAATTATCTGCAATGATGATAGTTTTGAATTTTTGACAAGGTGATACATACATTGGATGACTTCTTTGGTTCACATTCTGCTGAGTTTTATAATCATGGGATCCAAACTGCCTGACTATTGGAGACAGGTCATTGCTGCTGATTGGGACTATTTCTGATTTTCCAAGTACAGTGGATTCCACTTAATTGGGACACATCGGGCCAAGCCATTTTGTCCTAATTAAGCAGCTGTCCCAATTAAACGAAGTAATAATAAATTCTAAAATAAAATATGTAATTCATAGGTAAATAAATAATAATTAGGTACCTATTTTAACGATTTCTTAAAATAGGTACCTAATTATTAGTTTTTTACCAATCTCCGTCTTCAGTACTGGGCTGCTGATATTCACGTCTCACCTGCTAACTATAGAAATCCATTGATCTAATGCTTCTTCGACTTCTGAATCCTTTCCATCACGCTTTCTTTTTGATGTTCCTGGAATTTCTTTCTGTAATGCTCACTCCTTACACAGTTGATTTTCTTTTTGTAGGAGATGCATCTATGGTAGATTTTGGTTTATTTCAGCGAGTCTATCATGGCTTGTATTAAATGGCTGGCTTTTAATTTTATTCAGCCAAGCAATTTTACTTGAGTGTAAAATCTTTTCTTGACATCTTGGCAAAGATTAGTGTATGTATGTGTAGCCATACTTTCTAAAAATCCCTAAAATATATCAAAAATTGAAAATTCCTTTTCTGCTACTGTTCCAATTAAGCGTTTAAATTTTGTATTAGTTTATTAGTTTGGTGTTTGTTCTTTGAGATTTGTCCCAATTAACCGGTGTCCCAATTAAGCGGAATCCATTGTACATGTTACTTCATGTTATTACATTTCTCTTTGTAAGATCAAAATGTGACAGAACTTTATTGGTTGTCTTATAGTTCAAAAGTATCATATATTTATTAAAATGTTGCCGTTTTTATTAATAATTTATATTTACTGACATATTTTTCTTTCATTTCAGTAACTTTTATTTTAATTTTTATAAATTTTTAACTTACCAGGTTAGATAAAAAAAACCTCAACATATATAAATATTCTCTCTTTCATACATAAACAGCTATAATATTCTTTATTTTATTTTAATTACTTCGAAATGCTTTACTGCTGTACTACATCAATACCACATGTAGGACTATAAAGTAGGCTTGGCTGCAATTTCCCAAGAAATGACCGGCTGCCATAAAACAATAAAAGTTCTATAGCTTTCTAAATGGCTTCAGAGTAATTATGCTTGCATTTTCTCATTTTTTTGATTATATAACAGTAAAAATGAAACAAAAATTGAACAATTAGGCTGCTATTTATTGGGTTAGTATTTTTAAACATTTTTGGTCAGTATTTTAAATAAATGGTCAGTATTTATAATAAAATATCAGTACGTAATATAAGTGGTCAGTATTATAACGGTCAGTATTTAAATTAAAATATCTGTAAATATACTAACTTGTCAGTATTTTAAATAGATGGTCAGTATTTATAATAAAATATCAGTATATATAACATTAGCTGTCAGTAAAAGCTGCTGCCATTATATTTTATATATATAATATATATTTTT